>CAUYRT010063344.1:0-44927 GCA_963574885.1 Lepilemur ruficaudatus | reverse complement strand
TGGGGGACACCATCATTACTATTTTCCAGTTTTTACATATTCTTTAATTTAAAAAATGTATTTATTCTATGTTAATATTTAAAGACCAGACTGAAATTGTTGACCTAAAAATAATTATTTAATTTCCCACCACCACTCTAACAATCTAACTCAAACAACACTTCAGATTTAGCACCCGTGCAACCTATTTAGGGCTATGAATTATTATACATGCTGGCTGATCGAAAACATAAGTACCTTAAATTTTTCCCGTAGATCTTCTTCTGTATAGGACTTTGGTATCATAACAAAGATTCTTGTAAGTTCTTCATCTTCAACATCTCGATGACTTCCAGATGATCTGGACTGAGCAATGAAAACCTAAGAAAGAAACCAAACTCAAAAAATAATGTCAACTATTTTCCTATTCCTTAAGTATACTTACTTTATGATTATATGTATGCAATTCATGTTAGATTAACATGCAATGTGATGGGATTGTACAAAAAATTTTTTTCAAAAGCAATCTTCATTACTATGACTTTAATGAGATAATAGCAATCTCTGCATTGAGGTTTTTTTTTTTTTTCTAAATATATTACTTTAGCATTTTTGTTTAGCAAGAGCAAGTCACTGTACTTAAAAAGAATGTGTACTTTGCGGTTGTTGAGTACAGTAGACCCCCCTTATACTCAAAGGATATATGTTCAACACCCCCAGGGGATACTGCAACTATGGATTGTACTGACCTGATATATACTATACTTTTTCCTATATGTATTTACTATATAACTATGATTAAGTTTCATTTATAAATTAGGCACAGTAAAAGATTAACAATAACTAATAATAAAACAGACAATTATACTGCAATAAAAGTTATATGTATGTGGATGCTCTCAAATATCTCAATGTACTATATCAGGGGTAACTGGAAACCTTAGAAAGTGAAACCACAAGTAAGGAGGGACTATTATACAGTGTCCAATAAATGTCGATGATATAGTTGATTTAATGTTTTGTGCATTTTGAAGTTCTATGATTGGCTATGTAAACACATGGAATTGTTAAGTACTTCTTGACTGATATTTTTATTCTTATGAAATTACCCTATCTCTGTTAATAGTCCATGTATTAAAGTCCGTTTTGTCTGATACCATACCAGCTTTTTTATCTTTGTATTTAAAATGTGTCTCTTGCAAACAGCACTTAGTTGGGTTTTGGTTTTTTTTAAAATCATCTCACAATCTCTTCCTTTTAATTGGAAGAGATTAATTGGAGTGTTAAGTACATTTACATTTAATGCAATTATTGATACAGTTGGGTTTAAGTTTACATGGTCATATCTTTAATTATTTTCACTCTAATATTAATCTTTAGAAAAAGTTAACATGTTCTAATCTTCAGCCACACCCCCTTCCAAGAAAACATAACGTAACAATATTCTAGTTCATCTTAGTGACTATCCAAATGGTTTCCTATGTGAGCAGGAAAATGCACAGGACCAGACTTGAGACTATTTTTCTAATATTGGCAACTTAGTTTCATTGAAACATTATTTGTAATATTAGATTATTACTTTGAATTTAATTTGCATTGTAGTACTGCTTTTTATTTAATTTGTAAATTTGCTTTGTTTTTATATTATTCCAGAAGAATGTTAAAATCTCTAACTAGGATTGTAGATTTGTTTATAGCTATAAGCATAAGATGTTTAATGGCTAGTTTTATTTTTCGTAACTTGAACAAATGTAATGAAATTAATTAAATCACTAAATGCACAGGCCCTTCAAAACATTTTCCCCCTTTGAATTCCATAGTAGGAGGCAACAACTGAAAGGATATAGAACTTAAAAAGCCATGGGATTTTATAAATATTGAAGAAAGAACTCTGGAACCATGGGAAAAGAAAGTCATTAGGTTCACTGGGAAAACAGCCTTTGATAGAGGTATAGAATCCTGCTTACAAGACAGAGCTGGAGATGTATACCCAGACAGAGTCTACTTCCAGATATTTCCTTAATTAATCTATACTATACGCCAAGCACTTTATGAGGTATTAATAATAGAGTATTGAATAACAAGAAATGGTGCACTAGAAAGTTAGTCTAGTGGATGTACCAGTAATGAATGGCAATAGGAAAATAGAAATAGGTAATCTCTAAGTATATGCAAAGACACTAAAGAGAAAAAAAGAATCTCAGATGAGACTGGTGGTACCATCAGATCACAAATTTCTAAATTTTAAGGACTAAGGTGTTTCAAATCTCTGATAAAGAAGACAGTATCTATATAGAACACATGTATAATAATCAACCGCCTAATGGAAGATTTCTCCTAACAGATTTTTACCTTCATAGATTATGAATGCTCATACATACGTTCTAGATCAAGAGGCATTCTTTTTTTTTTTTTTTTTTTCTTTTTCAGTGATATGGGGTTTTGCTATGTGGCCCAGGTTGGTCTCAAACTCCTGGGCTCAAGCAAGCCTCCTGCCTTAGCTTCCCCAAATAGCTGGGATTATAATGTATGCCACCATGCCCAGCCTAAGAGGCATTCTTGCAAAGCTAAAACCAAGATTTTTCTCTTCTATTTTCTAGGTTTACCCCTTTCCTACAGATAACATAGCTGGTCACAGAATAACTTTTACTTGGGTAATTTTTCTGGCTGTAGGCCTGGTACTGTAATATTCTTGTCTTATAGATCCTTTGGAACTTTGCAAAAGCAAAGGACATGAGAAAAATTAAAGCTGAATTAATTTAAGTGGGAATACTGAAAACAACAACTATGTTCCAGTGAAAGACAACCCAAGCTGCAGCTGCTGAAGAATGAACCTAGACTCTCTAGGTAGTTACTGTTATGAAACAACCTTCTGATTGAAACTGAGAGTTAAAAAAATGTGAAAAACAGAATTGGAAACTTTAATTCTTGGGAATAAGCACTTAATTTTCTGTGACTAAAAGAGAGGGTGAATTTCAGTGTTGGGACTTTAACTTCTCTTGTAGGAATTTATCAAGGGAAGGAGGTCCATGAATTTCAAACTTGGGGCATTTTTTTGGTTGCTCACATGGGCTCTGTGGTCATGTTATACTCAAAGTATAAAAACTCTCTCCACTAACATACTAATTGGAAAGAGATGAAACTTATCAATCCAGTGCAGGGGTCAGTACACTACCGCTCCATTTTGGTGTAGCCCACAAATATAAGAATTGCTTTCATATTTTTAAAAGGCTGTTAAAAAAAAAAAAAAAGGATATGTGACAGAGACTGTATGTGGCCCACAAAGCCTAAAATTTTCATTATCCAGCCCTTTACAGAAAAAGTTTGCCAACCCCTTATCTAGTATATTCTGCAGCTCTACAATTAATTTTGTTGATGTTCCATTTTGACCCATGTCACGGGTTGGAGAGGCAAGAGGAAGGGAATGTCTACTATGTTGTCAGGGTATTTCCAGATTCCTTTTCTTTTGTGGATAGAGTGCAGGCAAGACCTCCAGAGACTGAAATATCTCCAAGTCCTTCATCTACATAAGTCCTTATTAATACCCATCTCTAATTTTTTGTAAATAGAAAAAAATTTTTAATTGAGGTGAAAGGAATAATTTTTTGTGGGAAGTTCCAACAGAAGTACATATGTATACTGCAACTATTTCTACAGAACAGGTGAAGGGTACAATTTAAGCAACTGCCACATTCTCAGGACTGGATCCTAATTTAAGGCCACAGCAAGTAAGCAGTGACATCTTGGCTACTATTGACAAATAATAAAGATATACTGGGGGCTTACCTTGTGCTTAAAAGAGACTAAATCAAATAACCCTCAAATGACCCTTTCTGCCATGTGTCTTTATCACAATGATTTAGCTCTTCTTAAGGCAGTTTACTTTGGTCTGCCTTCAAAGACAAGTGGCAGTAACAGAAAGGGTCAAGAACCAAACGTATGCTATTAATACCTTCACAAACAGGGCTCATTAAAAATAATTTTTAAAAATCACTAAAGTGTGATGAATACGTAACAGTAGTCGTTTCAATCACCTGCACTTACTATTTTACACATGCACACTTTTGTCTGGTACTGGGAAAAGGCCCAACACCAGAGGGCCACAGGATAATGTACTTTTGTCAAGTTAAGCCCCATAAATATCTACCTGAGGAAAAGCAGAGTTATTCGTTTTTATATACGGCACTTCAGGGTACTGAGGGAAGAGGGTCAGCAAAGTCCTCAAAGTAGGCCAGGATGAGTTGGGCCCCTCCAAGCACCCCGGCGCAACAGCCTCCGGGGGAGGGAGAGGATCCTTTCTTCAAAGCCACTCCCTCACTCACGACAGGTGCTGCCTGGTCAGCTGCTGGGAGAGGCTGTTCTACCCCTCCCCCAGCCTGGCACAGAGCCAGGTGAAGGGAGGCCCGAGAGACCCATCTCCGCCTTCCCCTCCGACCCGGGCACCCGCACCTTTATGGGCTTGGTGTCGTTGGGGCCAAGGCACTGGCCGTGCATCTCCTCCATGGCCCTGCAGGCCTGGGAGCTGCGGGCGAACTTGACAAAGGCAATGCCCTTGGACTCCTTGGTGTGCTTGTCGCGCACTACCCAGATGTCCTGGATCTCGCCAAAAGGCGAGAAGCGCTCCCTGAGCACCGACTCGGGCGTGTACTTGCTGATCACCAGGAAGATGCGGCTGTTGGGCGGTTCGTCCAGGCTGTCCACGCCCGGGCGGAAGCCTCCGCCGCTCGCGGAGCTGCCAGCTTCGTCCATGATGCTCCACCCTGGTGCTGCAGTCTCGGCTTCTGCGGTGCCCGCCACTGCAGCTGTAGCACACCCAGAGGTTGCGGGGCCAGCGCTCCGCTTCCGGAAGGAGGAGGAGTCCGGCGCCGGGCGCTATGCCGCCGCGCAGGTGCCGGCCTCCGGAAAGCGACCCGCAGCGCCCCCTGGCGCCTCGGGGGACCCTAACCGGGTCCAGGCCTCCAATCTCGCTGAGCCCAGACCCAAATGTCAGTTGAGCAATCCTTGTTCCCTGCAGCCACAGCAGCCCTGCCTGGTACGCAGGCTTTCTCAGTGCTGGCTTTACTCCACCCCTAAGGCCAAGGATTCTTCCCCTAAACTTGCCATTGTTAAAGAAAAACTTGCTCATGACACTTGTTGAAGATAGTAAAGCAGACTATATTCAAGGGGAGCCAAGGCGATAGGTATAGGGTCCACTGCAATGGGATCTTGCAGTGGGGGACAGAGGCTGGACTCCATTCCGACTCTAATAAGGACAAGTGAGAATTTATAACCAAGAAGTGGGGGTGGGGAGCGGTCTGTGAATGGAAAATTAGGAAGAAGAAATATTATGGGGAAGGGAGATTCTTGCTAGATGGGCTTAACAGAATTCTTGCTGGAGGCAGGCCAGGGTGATAGGATATTGATGTGGTCAGATACCAAGGGTGGGAATTTTCACTACATTGATTTAGCAGGGTTCTTGCTCACACTGGATTCTACAAGAACAGAAAGCCCAATGTTGGGTGTAGTCAAGCAGAAGACTGGGGGAAGCCTGACTAAGCTATGTCAAGAAGAGAGTCTTTGTCACCATCTTGGTCATAAACTCAATGGAGGGTCACAGAGTTACAACTACAGAACCTTAGAGTTGAAAGGAAACTTTGAGATCATCCAATTCCAGCTTCATTCGTTAGAGGTGAAAAAACTGAGGCTCATAGCATAGCCAAAGGTAATAAAGATACAAGTAACAGAGTCAAATCAAAATCAACTCCATCTGTTGATCTACTCAACTTCCACAAGCACTCCTGTGGTTTGAGGGCAGAGAGGATGGACTGCTCAACTGTGGAACTAGGAGACATTTTAAGGTACAAGCAAAGTAGGGAATGCCTAATAACTTCTAAGACTTCTTGTTAACAGGCCTTAGGAGAGTTCAGGAGAAAACCAGCAGAATTTCAGAAATGAGAGCTGGATTTATTAATAGCAGTGGTATTGGCATGAAGTGAAAGGAATAAACTAGAAAGTGAACAAGGACCAGGGTTCCTTGAATGTCCAAGTCCATGCTGCTAAGACCTGGGTTGCTATGAAGTCAAACAGATACATACTTATTGTGAAGCAACTATGTGCCAGGCTCTGTGCTAGGAGTGAGATATACAATGGGGAATAGGAAAGACATGATCCCTACCCTCAGATTTTTTTTTCTATTGTGGAAATCATACATATAAATACATAATACAATGTAATGTCAGATTAATGTTCTTGTTTCCTCTGACTGTGGTGTCCACTCTCCAACCCTTGATATTTTGTAGTTGTGTGATGGTAACTAAGAGTCAGGGATTCTGGGTGGTCATCTTGGATTTAGTATTAATACTAACAAGACTGCTATAATTTATCCTTGTGTCACATTCCTTACCTGTAAAATGAGGGCTCTGTTTACCTTGGGGAAGTCTAGGAAGTATCTTAACTTTCCACCTCTCTTTATCTTACCCAGACCAACCAAGGTGAATGACAATAATATGATAATATAATAATTTTATTGATGTGAGGGTGTGCAAAGATTCTGAGCAATACTATTTGCACACCAGTGCCATCTAGTGGAAAATGTGTAATTTTCTTAAACTGCGCTGATCTGGCAATCTATTATTTGTAAAATAAGACTACTGATAGGGGTCCTGAAAATTTTAGGCTGATATTCAGAGTCATTAATTTTTTTCATAAAGAAAGGATAAAAGATTTCATAAAACCAAATCAGAAACAGAAATATTGGGAAATGCTAGGAAAGCAAAATTTCTTTACTACTCAATCATGTGAAATACCACATATTCAAGGAAAATAAGAAATTTACTTATAAAGTACTAAAACATAAATATATTCTCTTTATATGATTTATTTATTTTAAACAGATTTATTGAGATATAATTCTTGTATCATTCAATTCACCCATTTGAAGAGTTCAATTAAATGGTTTTTAGTATGTTCAGAGTTGGGAAAACATTACCATACTCAATTTTAGAACATTTCATCACTCAGTAATGACAGAATTGTTATGTTACAAATCATATAAAAATATCTGAACATGAATTAAATGTAACTGAAACATCTTAAATGTCTGAGCTTTGAAAGAATGATTATTAGTCTTTTTGTTTGTTTGTTTATTTTTGAGACAGGGTCTCACTCTGTCACCCAGGCTAGAGTGATCATAGATTACTGCAGCCTCAAACTTCTGGGCTCCAACGATCTCCCCACTTCAGCTCTGGAGCAGGTGGGACTACAGGCGTGTGCAACTACGCCCAGCTAATTTTTCTATTTTTTGCAGAGATGGAGACTCGCTCTTGCTCAGGCTGCAAACTCCTGACCTCAAGCAATCCTCCCACTGCGGCCTCTCAAAATACTAAAATTACAGATGTGAACCGTCGTGTGTGACCTAATTACCATTATATTAAAGAAAAATATGCATTTGCAGATTTTATTTTGAAGGCTTTAAAACATGTAGCCTATAATGCATAATTATTAGAATGATAAACATTATGGTTATTTCATTTGAAATTCAGATGTCCTTTGAAATGTTTTCTCCCTCAAACCTTGTGAATTTCTTTCTTAAAAATGAGAGGTGACTTATTTTTGAAATGCAAGGAGAAAATAGTAAAATTTTGTCATGTACAATGAGGCTTACTTGGTTGGTTATATTAATCTTCATTCACTATATTTAATAACTAGAAATATTTTGCCCTATTTGCAAATTTTATATAGATTTTACCACTGATATTTAAGGGTGATCAATTAATAACTTTCAGATTTTTCCATATGAATATGGTCCAGAGCCTTCATTTGTCCCATCTGTAAGGCTTCTGGTTGCTAATAATGTATACAATCACTTACCTTGGCCTGTAACAGGCACTGAAAAAATGGTAGTCTCCTTCTTGAGTTTGCATGACTTTATTAGAGTTTGAGAATAATATTTAACTCTATTTTTTTTTCACAGTATACCGGTCCTTTTGATTCAACTTAATGACATACATCCTTTAAATGTGTGGATCACAGGACAGAAGAACTTAGAGGTACCACTTAGAATAGTTTCATTCAACCATCTGGAGACTGTGGCTATTTACAAAATTAAAATAAAATTATTTAAAATTATCTAAATTTAAAATTAATTAAAACTGAAATAATTAAAAATTCAGTTTCTCTGTTGAATTAGCCACCTTTCGATTGCTCCAAAGTTGTCTGCTAGTAGTGGACAGCGGCCAAGCGGAGCCAGTGGCCGCACAGCAGATGCAAATCTCTCGGAGAGTTAGGATCCCGCGGGATCTGGGGGCCAATCAGCAGCGTGAGTGCAGCCCGGTCTGCCATTGGCTGGCGTGCACCGGAAGCACATGCCCGGCCCCGTGCTACTGCGGGACTGCCAGCCTCGAACTTGGGGTCCAGGCTGTAGCCAGGCATCCGCCCTGGGTGACTGCCCCGGGAGGTAGAGGGTAGAGTCCGCGGGCCTGAGGTAGGTGCGGGCCTGCTTGGAAGAGAGTGGGCTGGGCAGCCATGCGATCTGAGCACCGGTCATGCCCCAGTGCAACTTGGGCCTGGGTCCACCCAGAGAGAAGTGTCCAACCGTCCGGCGTGTGGGAAGTTCTCCCCAGCCGCAGCCTGGTGGGGCCAGGTTGCCCTATGTGCAACAGAAGCCTTTTTTATTTTTATTTTTTGAGGGGCCCCCGTGCGGCTTCTCTGATTTTTAGGTGATACTGATTCTGCCTTCCGCCCACAGTTGGCAGAAGTCAGCCATGACAGAGAGGCCGTGGCATCAAATAGCACAGATTTGGAGTTTGGAAAGCTGGATTCTTGTTCCAGTTCAAGGCTCAAATGTAGCCACTTAGAAGGGGTGAAGGCCATAGACACCTGTGGAGATTTATAGATGGAAAGTGATTTACTCAGGCGCACATTGTTATTACTGCACTCCACTTAGGTACTCTTTCCATTACTACAGGCGGAATCCCACTTGATCATTTTGAGTCTGTTCAGTATTCGTTCTTAAAATATTCTATTAGCTTCCCCTCCCTCTTTCATCAGTTCAGTTATTTGGACTTTGTAAATTTTGAAAGCTTTATTGGTGCCTTGATTGTACTGACCACATTCCTCTTGTTATGCAAACTTAGATGTAGCAGTGGTATGTATCAGTATTAAGTATTTCACCTTAATACTTAGGACTTTATAGTCGTTGCTAAAGATGACCTTATAGTCGTCTTTAAGCACTTTCAGTTGGGCAAAAAATTTTTAAGCATCTGCAGTGTGTCAGATATTGTGCTCAATACAGGGTTGCCTAGATCACTCTTAAAAGAGAATTGTTAAACTTCTAGAATTATAGATTTGATACTGCCCTGCCTCTCACCTTTCACCATCTCTAGACAACCAGTCACTTAATCTCTCTGTGTGTGTCATTTTCCCCATACATAAAAATAACAATGTTAATATTGTCTATCACAGGGGTATTGTGAGGATTGAATGAGTTAATATATAAAGGGCTTGGAAATATGCCTGGCATATAGTAAGCACATACAAATGTTTGCTAGTCTTATTCTGCCTATTTAGTATTGGAATTACTTAATTCTTGGATGAGTGATCATTCTCATACTAGATGTCACATTTTGCTTATTTCAGTGAGATATTTCTTCTTAAACACTAAATACTGGTAGAGGGCCAAATGATTATAGGACAAAATGAATTCCTTTGATATTTTTCCTATCCTCAGGATATCCCTTGATATCCTTCCTGCCCCTTCCCTTCCTGCCATTGCTGAATCTATTGTTTTTAATGCACTTGGAAGAGGGTCATGGATATTGCTCCAGGAGAATTCTTCTGTGATTAAAGATGGCAGTAAATGTTTTAATTATGATTAATACTGTAGTTCAAACAGTGATAATGGGAATTTTTGTAAGTGACTTTCATATGAAATATATAGCTTATAAGTAATGATGTTGTTTTTTGTGTTTTTTTGTTTGTTTTTTAAATGTCTAGTTTTCTGAATTGCCAGCAACATTTAATTAGTATAAAATCAATATGAACTTTCTGCCTTGTATAAAAATTGGAAAATAAATATCCTCAAGGTAGTACTTAGATAACTTTTTTTATGATGCAAACTTTATGGTTATAGTGAATGACTTTTGCTAAAAGGGCAAAAATGTGCTTTTTCTGACTGAAGATTTACCCTCTATGGCCCCTGTTCAAAGGCTCACTGAATTCTGAACCTTTTCAGATGATTAATAGCACTGATATATGTAGAAATCGAATGCAGTATTTTGATTGATGTTTGGAATGTTAAAGTAAGCTTCTCTTAGATAAAGTAAATTTCCTTGCCTCACTTTTTATAAGATCTAAAACATTGATTTTAGTTGTTTTGAGACTCTGCCCAAAGAAAATTATCTTCCCTTTAGGACAGTGGATTATTAATTGTGTTGTGGATTTCCACATAGATTTAAAGTTAGTAAGATATTAGTTTTGCAGGTTATTGTATATAAAGCACTAGCTTTTCTCCAAGTAATAGCTAACTTTAGTTAAATAATGCTTAAATATTGGCAGAATAACACAAACATTCCCTGTTTCTCAGTTGGGTTATATAAACAAATATGTGCTTGGGATCCTACTATCAAAGAATTAGATATTTTCATGATTTCTATAATAGTGATTTTCATCCCAACTCCCATTTCCCCGGTACTCATTCTTCACAGAACACAAAGAGCAGGGAAACAAACCCAGGCAGGGCATTTCTTACAATATTAAAGTACAATTTTTTTATTGTTTGAAATTATTTTAGTTTTTGCATCATTTTAGATGGATGAGGCATTTATTTAGTTATGTCATATAATTTTTGACAGTATTAACCAAAATATCTTTGTACAAAATTTATTGTATATGTCTATCACCATACAATAAGATGTGTCCTACTTGAAACCGTATATTTTCTACTACATTAGTGTTAAACATGTACTAATGTTCACTGAACTCAATAATGTTATTTCTGATTGCTTCCAGATAATGATCTAAATGGTAGATTTATTTACAGCTAGGAGTATAAAGTAAATAAGAAATTATTTTACGTATAGCTTGCTGTGGCCTCATTCTTTTCTATATGCTTTTAATTTTATAGTTCTATTGATTGCTGCAGGCATGTAAGTCCTCATAATAAATATAAGCACCTTTCCAATGTGTTCTATCCTTATTTTTAGGTAAGGGGATGAAAAATTAGACCTATATGCTTCACATCATTTTTAGCACATATGCTTTTTGGAAATGAAAAGGAATATGATTGACCGGGATAAATTAATTTAATTGTTTGAAGGCTGAAGTAAAACCAGATTTATACCAATAGCACTTTCTGAAGTAGCTATGGCTAGAATTTTAAAATAAGCATGATAACTGAGATGATTAAGTCTGTATAAAATTGGATGCTATAATAGACCTGTGTTTTTGAGCACTCAGACATTAAAGCATGCATGCTTTCAATGATACATTTTTTAAAATATCATTAGCATTCACTTCAACCAAAGTGATGGAATTCCTTTTTTTCCAGCTTTGCAAATCTGATATTTGTTTTGGTCTGTGGTTTGATTTTTCAGTGCAGAACAAAATGGGAGATGCTGAAGCAGGCAAGAAGATCTTTATTCAAAAATGTGCTCAGTGCCACACAGTGGAAAAAGGTGGAAAACACAAGACTGGTCCAAATCTCTGGGGCCTCTTTGGCCGAAAAACAGGACAATCACCAGGATTTTCTTATACTGATGCAAACAAAAATAAAGGTAAAAACCAGCAATTGTGAGAGAGAACCAGATACTTTGTAGCAAAGAAAGCACATGATTTGAAATTATAAAAATTTCTAACTTGTAGCATTAAAAATAGACCCTCATATTTCTATTACTGAAATATTGATTTATATCATAAGACCTGCATTTGAATAACTGGTCATCCTTTTGATCGGAAGAATTAGCAATCTTGTGTGGCATAGGTTTTTGCTTATATAGGTATTTTATTTTATGCAATACATTTATCTTGAAAAAGTATGAGCTAGATTTAAAAAATCATATTTTAATGGTATAATGGTAGTGATTCTATTTGTAGAAGTGATTCTTAGCAGGTTGGGGGGGATATTATAGTTTGAAAAGCATATTCAGCAATTTACTTATTGGTGGAAAGGGAGTAGATAGTACTTAAAGTGAGAAGGGATTTTAGGGTTGAGATTGAAAATGGTTGGAAAAGACTATAACACCTTTGCAAAGCAACTTGTTACTCCTTGATATATATATACACACACACATACACACATATATGTACATATGTGTATATATATTTAAGGATTATCAGATTTTCTTAAAACACGGTACAACTCTATTTTGAACTTTTCTTGGAGGCCTAGCAAATCTTATAGTTTGGAATTTCAGATCACTACTATTTGGAACAGGTTTTATTTTATTTTTATTTCTTTTTATTATTTTTATTGAAGTGAAATTTATATAATATACAAGTAGCCATTTTAAAGTGTACAATTAATTCAGTAGCATTTAGTGCATTCACAATGTTGTAAAATCACCACTTCTCCCTAGTTTCAAAACTTTTTTTATCACCCAAGAACACCTGCATCCATTAAATAATTACTCCCCATTCCCTCTTACCCCTATTCCTTGGCAACCACTAATGCTTTCTGTCTCTTTGGATTTGCCTATTGGATCTTTCATATAAAAAGATTCATATAATATGTAGCCTTTTATGTCTGGCTTCTTTCACTTAGTATGTTTTCAGGGCTTATCTATATTGTACCATGTATCAGTACTTCATTCCTTTTTTTCCTCTTTATTGAAAATATTTATTTATCCCTCAAAAATACAACAAACAAACAAACAAAAATCCCAAGAATACAAAGGGTGGTACTGAGAAACTAACAGTTTAATAATTTTTGATAACAATCAGCACTTCTTATGATGCTTTTCATTCCTTTTTATGACTGAGATTGTATTTACAACCTGTAACTACATAATTCCAATCTCTGACTTTGTTATCACAGGATCCCTGTTTGTCTCTGTCTTCACATGGCTATTTTTTTATAAGGACACCAATCATAATGAATTAGGGGCTCATCCTATTCCTATGGAATTGGGACCTTATCTCAACTGAACTAGTCACATCTAGAATGACCCTATTTCCAAATAAACCCACAGTCTGAGATACCGGGTTAGGACTTCAACATATCTTTATTTGGGGGTATCCATAATAAAGGACTATATATACATGTAAAATAAATGCATACTTGTTAAAGTACTAAAAGTACTACTAAAAGTAATAGAACAAAATTTGATCTTTGTCAAGTCAGGAATATTTTAGCATCTTTTAAAATATCAACAGAGTTATTATTAACACAGTGTCATTGTATTTGGGATGTGCAAAAATCCTGGTAATAGGTATTGTATAATAAAGAATTTGTCTAGTCCTTGTCCTGGGTTCCTGGCATGGAGTCTCTAAAACCTTGGAATTTCTGGAGTGATAGGAGTGTCTTTATCGTTGTGATTGGCCACTGGGGCCAAAACCTGAGGGTATGCTAAGAAGATGCCTCATGATGAGCTCCTAGTTTCAGAATGGGGGCTGAAGATACTGCAGTGACCAACCATTCAGTCCTAACTCCAGGGACAGAGTGGGGGCTGGAGATTGAGTTCAGTCACATGGCTGGTGATTCAGTCAATCATGCCTATGCAATGAAGCGCCAATTAAAAACTCTGGGGACTTTCAACCGGAAGCTCTGGCTGAGCTTCCTGGTTGGTGAACACTTCCATGTGCTGGGAGAGCGATGAGTCCTGATTGTACAGGCAGATGACCCAAAAGTTCTGCATTTGAGACCCTCCCAGACCTCACCCTAGGGGTCTCTTCCTCTGGCTGTTATCATTTTATAAAACTATAGTTGTAAGCAAGTGCTTTCCTGAGTTCTGTGAGTTGATTAGAGGAGGTTGTGGGAACTCCTGAGTTTGTAGCCAGTTGGTCAGTTTGAGTGGCCTGAGGGCTCCTGGTATCTGAAATGAGGCAGTCTTATCGGGAGCCTGCACTAACTCTGGGCAGTTAATGTCAGAATTGCGTCGAAGTTGTTGCAATAGGATTTTCAGCTGATAGACTACTGAATAAATCCATTTTTAACTCACATTTAGTATTTTCATTTACATGGCTCTTTAATTTTTTAGGTAGTATTTCTCTGTGTTGTCATTTTATTATTTTATTATCTTGTTACAAGAACAGTCAACTTTTGCAGTTCTAATTTGTAGAGTAGTTATAAACTAATATTTGTCCCTCTAACTGCCAATATTTTGAGGAATTTATTGCTTTTTAGCATTGGTTTGAAATCATATTAGAACTTATTATAAATATATCTTTTATTATAGATTATTGTCTAAAGTTGAAAGTTTTATAAAAGGCTTGGTTTTAACATTATTCAAGAATTAGAAATAAAATTTCCCTAAATCAGATTGATTATGTAATATATGTAACTTATTTGGGGACATACTATTATTTGTTAGTTCCATTGATGAAATAAGAATAATAAGTAGCTTAATTGGTTAACCAAACTAGGATTTTTCTTTTTTTTTTAAGACAGAGTCTCACTCTGTTGCCCAGGCTAGAGTGCTGTGGCATCAGCCTAGCTCACAGCAACCTCAAACTCCTGGGCTCAAGCAATCCTCCTGTCTCAGCCTCCCGAGTTTCTGGGACTACAGGCATGTGCCACAGTGCCTGGCTAATTTTTTCTGTATATTTTTAGTTGTCCAGCTAATTTCTTTCTATTTTTTTTAGTAGAGACGGGGTCTTGCTCTTGGTCAGGCCGATCTTGAACTCCTGAGCTCAAACGATCCTCCTGCCTTGGCCTCCCAGAGTGCTAGGATTACAGGTGCGAGCCACCACACCTGGCCCAAACTAGGATTTTAAAATAAGATTATTTAAAATGGAATAAAGATTTAAAAAAATACTTTAGCATAGCTTGGCCAAAGACAGACTTGAATAAGAAGAAGAACTAGGACACCAATAGTACAGCACTAATACAAATCGCAGTGCACTGTCAACCATACTGTATTTTCTATGCACGATATTTCTGTTGCAAATAATTGCAATATTTTTATTTTCAGAAGAATATGGAAATTCTCATATTTTAAAGAAGATTCTTTGTCCCACGTGACTTGCATAGAATACAGTTTTACAAAATGCGTGATTATAGAAATAACCTTATATAATGTGGTTTTTAAAATTGTGGGAAAATATATAACATAAAATTGACCATTTTAACCATTTTTAAGTGTACAGTTCTATGGCATTAAGCACATTCACGTTGTTTCGCAACCTTCACCACCATCCATCTCCAGAACTTTTCCATTTTCTCAAACTGAAACTCTGTACTTATTAAGCAGTCCGTGACAACCACCCTTTTACTTTGTCTTTGTTAATTTGACTATTCTAGGTCCTTTATATAAGTGGAATCATACTGTATTTGTCCTTTTGCGACTGGCTTATTTCAGTTAGTGTAATGTCTTCAAGGTTCATCTGTGTGGTACCATGTGTCAGAATTTCCATCTCTTTAAGGGCTCTGAACAATATTCTGTTGTATGGAGATAGCACATTTTATTTATCTATTTATCCCTTGGTGGAGATTTGGGTTGCCTCTACCTTTTGGCTATTGTGAATAATGCTGTTATGAATATGGGTGTACAAATATCTGTTGAGAGGAGTCCCTGGTTTTGCTTTCTTTGGATATATATCCAGAAATGGAATTGCTGAATCCTATGATAATTCTGTGTTTAATTTTTTGAGAAATAGCCATACCATTTTCCACAGTTGGCTGCACCATTTTATGTTCCCACCAGCAATGCACAAGGGTTCCAATTTCTCCAGATTTTTACCAACACTTGTTGTTTTCTGTTGTTTTGATAATAGCCATCCTAATAGATTTGAAGTGCTATCTCCTGTGGTTTTGGTTTGCATTTTCCTAATTATTAGTGATGTTTAACTATCTATAGTGTGTTTTTGAAAACATCATTAAATGGGTACAATTTTTCCTTTAAGCATGATATCTTTATAGTGCATTGAAGTGTTGTTTGCACTTTTGGGCAGTGATAATTGAAGCAGGTTTGAAAAACAAATAATTTGAATTAATCATGATTTTTTCAGGATTCTACGCTAATAGTGAGAGAACTAGGATTCAAACCCAGGTTTCCCTGGGCCTTTACAGCAATCTTATCATGAAGTTAGCAAAACTAACTTACTAGCTAAACTAACTTATTAAGGATTAGACCTTATCTTTTGCCTATTGTCATGTCAAATCTTGTAATGGCTACAATAGGACACACTAAATCATAAATGTGTTAATAATTTTAAAGTATTTTGAAGTCCATGTACATTATATTGTACAAAAATTCAAATAGTTCAAAAGAATATTTCCCAGTATGAGTGGCAAGGAAATTATGTATGTTCACTTTTCCTGACTTTTTCCTATTCTTCTCCCTCTACCAACTAATTCTGGTAAAATTATTCTTTTTCATTTTAGTGGCCATATTTGTACTTTAAATAATATCCATATGCCTCTACTATTTGATTTATCTACTTAAAGCAATATCTCTTTATCCTCTACTATGAAGGATGAGAAAAATCAAGGTATTTATACAACCATCCCTTTTTTTCACACTGTCTCCTAACTCTGGCTACTTACATCGTTATTTCTACTCTGATATGATCTACATCATTTATATCTTATGTAACCATAATTACCACAATTGTTTTAACATTTATTCTACATTTAAATACTAGTGGATGTTCCCAGATATCCCCAGCTTTTACCATAGTATCTTTATTTACTTATCTTTTTGGTTGATGGATGGTTTTCTATTAGTAATAACACTAAAAATTACTAGAACTATATTATCCAAGTTCTTAGATGTTTGAAAACATGTGGGGATTGCATTACATATGAATGATAATTTGGCTGGGCATAAAATTGTTGAGAGACACTTTAATTCCTCAAAAGTTTATATCTTTCATGTTGAATTATTGTTTGGAGAAATATGAAACTAGCCTGATGTTTTTCTATTATGAGTTACTTGGTTTTATTTTATTCTTTTTCCCTTAAGGTTCAGTAACATTCTAGTAACAATTCAATAACTTTGCTAGGCTATGTCTAGGCATTGGTTGATCTATTGTAGTATTTCCTGGGATGTGTTGTGCTCTTCCAATTGGTAAGTTCAGGGATTTTATTTTTGAAAGTTTTCTTGAATAATATGTTTTAATAATTTTATTATATTTAATGTATTTTTTAAAATCTTACTTTGGTCACCAGTTGTACAGATCTTGTATCTCCTTTGTCTGAATATCTTCGGTCTCTGTCATTTTCCCTTTGATCTTATAGCTAGAGTAATCATTTTAATCTATTCATTCTTTTGTTTTTGTTTTTACTAGTATTTTCAAACCTCATTGTGCTAACAGCAGCATCTGTTAATTTTGCTGTCATGTATGCCTTTCTCTGTTTTATAATTTTCTACTTGAGCCTTTGTAGCTCTACTTTGAGCCCTTGATTCATAAAGACCTTTTTTTAACCCATGCAAATGTGGTCATGAGTTTCATCTGCTTAATTTACATAGTTTCTGATGTGTATGTTTCATTTAACTTTTGTTTTTTCTCTTCCTTTCTGCTGTGTGTGTATAGCGTGTGTGTTTGTGTGTGTATATGCTCTGTGTTTGTATCTTTGGTACTTCTTTGTGCTGATTCATTTTTGATTGTTACTCATCTTTTGATGAAGATAGTTCTTCTTGGACTAGTTATTTGTAGAAGGACAGTAAGGGTGAGGGTCTGAGTGTTCTACTCAGTTGTGTGGTCTTCCTCACCCACAGTTATGTTAGAGATATGTGTATATGTCTGAGTGTGTATGTTTTAGTGGAGGTGTTATTTGGCTCTTCAGCTGGTAAAGACTGGAGGTATTATTTGGCTCTTTACTTCAGCTGGTGAAGGCTGGGCAGCCCTAAGGTTATGCAACCTTTGCAGTTTCTCTTCTGTCCTATAATAAGTTCTTTTTTTTTTTTTTTTTTTTTTTTGAGACAGAGTCTTACTCTGTTGCCCAGGCTAGAGTGCCATGGCATCAGCCTAGCTCACAGCTACCTCAAATGCCTGGGCTTAAACAATCCTTCTGCCTCAGCCTCACAAGTAGCTGGGACTACAGGCATGTGCCACCATGCCCAGGTAATTTTTTTTTCTATACATTTTTAGCTGTCCAATTAATTTCTTTCTATTTTTACAAGAGACAGGGTCTCACTCTTGCTCGGGCTGGTTTCGAACTCCTGACCTTGAGCAATCCTCCCACCTCAGCCTCCCAGAGTGCTAGGATTACAGGAGTGAGCCACCGTGCCTGGCCAATAAGTTCTTCTTTCAAAGATGTATGTGCTTTCTTCATTAATCCTGGCTTCCCTGACCGACCCTCCGTGGTGTCAGACCGAATTTAAGGAGACTTTCATGGCCAGTTGATACACCCTATTCTTTTTGAGCCAAACAAAGGATTATGACTTTGCCTTACAAGGTGTGTCACATACTTTGAAGATCTCTTCTCTTCTCCTAAGATCATTAGTGAAAGGTGTCCTTTCACTCTGGTCCAGGATTCATGTCCTTAGTAGTCTTCTATTATAATTATATCAAGTTTGGAGCCATAGATGCTTCCTCAAAAGTTTTATCAAAAGTGAAGTTAACATTTTTGTTTCTCTTTGTCTATATTCTTTTTGACTGGTTTTAAAAAGGAAAAAAGGCAGCATTTTTCAGTCATCTTAAAACTGGATTTCTGAATTTATAGATTTTGTTGGAGATCTGAACAGAGGCAGATTGGTATGATTGGTAGAAATAACATTGAAATATGAGTTAGTAGTCACAAATTCTTGACTCCAACTAGCTTTGTATTCTTAGGGCAAGTTACTTTCCTCTCTTTGAGCCAACATTTACTTATCTGCAAAATGAGGGTTGGGTTAAATGATGTCTAAGATATTTTCTAGAAGGAACTCACTGTGTTTGTAGGAAGATGAGGTAATGCTTAGGCATAACGTCTGGGGTGGTAGTTCTTTGCTATACATTGGGTAATCCTAAATAGCATGTGACTGTTGGATTTCTACAGAGAAGCCGAGGAGTAAAGAATAATTTTGGAATTTTCTTATAGGTCAGAATGTATAAGTATTCCCAGTTATAATAGTCTTCCTACTGAGTCCAAGAGTATTCTTTTCTTCACATATGTGGGTCACATCAGAAAGTAAGCTCTACAAATGTAGCTACACAAACTTAAAACTTATTTTCACCTTTATAGGTATTATCTGGGGAGAAGCGACTCTGATGGAATATTTGGAGAACCCAAAGAAATATATCCCTGGAACTAAAATGGTCTTTGCTGGTCTTAAAAAGAAGAGTGAGAGAGAAGATCTTATTCAATATTTGAAACGGGCAACATCTTAATTCAATGCTATTGCAACTTCAAAAATATTAGTTATAAGCCAAAATTTTCTAATTTCAAATATTGCATGTTTAAAGAAGCCATATTTGATCTTTTTGATCAGCCTGTAGTAAGCTTAACATTTTAAAATAAAGGTTGATATTTTTGATTGTGTGTAATCTACTGACCAGATACCCCTCAGAGTCTGAACTTGCTTTTTTCTGCTCACTAAGGATGGGGATAGGTCAGGATGGATGAGGAGAGAGAAGGAAACTGAAATCTATTGTTCTTCGGTAGTCTTTATATGCACAAAATATTTTATAAGCCTAGCAACTGCTGTTGATGATGATTTCTACATATTTAATTTTCTGTAATTTAAATGTAAATATAGAATATATTAGCTTTAATTTTTATGAAGCTGTGTTTGCCTTTTATTATAAACAATGCTGAAAGTAACTTTAAGGAAAAAAAGTAGGAAAAATGAAGTCAAATAGTTGATCCTACCTTAGGAATATTTTGGGAAAAAAAAGAGCAAATTATTGACCCTAAAATAAAACCTAGAGAGAAGGAGAAAAGCATGTCTTATATTAATGAAAATTTATATCATATAACTTGTTATCTTTTTCCATTAATATTTCATGCTATCCTGCTAGTCCTGAGTAATGTAAAACTGGGCTACAGGAGGGAAAGCAAGGATACTGAGAGAGGCAGAAAAAAATCCCCAAACCTTCACCGTAAATGTGGAAGGAGCCCTCACTTCACAATAAGTGGAAGAGAGACATGGTGGGACAGGTCTAAACAAGGCCTGTGGGGAAGAGAACAGTGGCTCTGTGTAGTGTGAGGCAGCCTCTAAGCAGCTGTGCAGTCCTACAAGTACTCTATCACCCGAATGATACGGCCCTGCAAGATGGAGAAGCTGTTTCCATACCAGAGGGGTAGTGGACTAGTCGTGGGCCATTATGAACGAAGATAGGAAACCCATCATCTCATTTACACTTCACAACAGCTCCATGTGGTATGGGTTTTTACCTTCTATATTAAGACCTAGAGAGATCTGGTGCCTGAAGCAAAACTTGGATTTTCTACTCTAATTCCTGGTGACTTTTTACCATTTTCATAGGGGTAATATGTTAGCAAGTTAAAGTATTAGCAGATGCCACTACTGTGAAAATAACCTAACAGAGTTCTCAGAGTGAGTGGAACACAATTGAAAAAGCAGTGATTTCCAGACAGTTCCATTAATTCTGCCAAGTGCTCAGGTTTACTTTTAATGCTTCTGGTAAGTGGGGGAGAATGCACTTCTCACGGAGGCCAGTGCCAGTACTGTGTAGGAAAGAGTGTCTCTGGGGGCCCAGAGAGAGCTTCAGGCAAAGCTGAGCTTGTTACTCTCCCTGGAGGAATTTTCTGATGAGGGCAGAGACATCTGTAGGTCCCATAGTGTACTAGGGATGTTGCCAGCCTGAAAAGCTCAGTTGGATTTGCGGAGATGTAGAATTAGGTGACATACCTCATATCCTAATTTGCATGGGACCAGAGAGCTCTGTGAGAAAGAACTTGGACTCAGTTCACATTCGTAATTACAGTTCAGATTTATATAACCCTGAAGAATGGACTTGGTGGCACTGATAAATGCCATATTGTAGGGAGGGATTCGAGGGCCTCATGTTTAGAGTTTAAATACTTTTGACTTAGCAGAATTAGATCTCTGAGTCCTGGGCTAGGGAATGTGCACTGTTGAGGGGCAAGGGCCCAAACATATCATCCAGGTTTGAAATGGTGAGAAATACACAACACAGGTACCAGTTTACCCTCACAGCTTTGTCTTTGCTCTCCCTGTTTTGCTTGCAGCTTTTCTTCCCAACACCTTGCCTTGCTGAACTACAACTTTAGGCCCAACACTGGATGCAAAGACAATAACAGAGACTCTCTCTTTTGGCCGAACTTGAGTCAGGCTCCTCTAAGCTCTCTTCTCAACTAGTCCCCAACTTTGGGCTCTGTCCTTGGCCCACTTAGTCCAGTTTTAGTAAGAATCCTGCTAAATCAGTTTAGCAAAAATCGCCCATCCTTGGTATCTGATAAAATTCCTCATCTCTCACCTGTGATCACCCTGGCCTGCCTTTAGAAAGTATCCCGTCAAGTTTGTTTAGCCAAAATCTCCCTGACCCCTAATATTTCCTCTTAGTACTTTTCCATCCACTGCCCTTCCACCCTGCTCCTTGGCTATGAACCCCACTTGTCCTTGTATTCATAGCTGGGCTCCATCTCTCTCCTCTACTGCCTCTCATGGCAGTAGTCCTTTCTTCAATAAAATCTTCCTTATTATCTTTAACAAGTATCAGAATAATTTTTTCTTTAATATTAACAACCTTCCATAATCGTCTTCACCAGCTCCACTTTGTGGTCTTAGTGGCTTTGCTGTCTCTGATCTTTTAGCTGTCCCTTTATGGACAACTAGTAATGACCAACGCACACACTAGCAGTATTTTGTTATTCAGTCTCTTCACCTGAAGCCGTAAGTTCAATAGATTTATTACCTGTCATTCAAGTTATTGCAGGTGACAATTTCACCAAATATTTTATCCCTGCATAACATGGGTCACCATTTTTCTAACTCCTGATAACAATTTCCATGCCACTTTCTGTCTGGTGCTGAAGATGGGGCCATATATTTTAGTTATAGCAGCACCCTACTTCTTAGATGCCAGTTTTTGTATTAGTCAACTTTGTTCCAGTAACAAAACCTCAAGGCTTGCAACAACAATGTTTATTTCTCATTCAAGTGGCATGTAGGCTGTGGTGAGATGTGGTGCTGCTCCACGTATCTTCTCATTCTGGAACCATGGTTAAAGAAGTACCTGTATGGACATTCCCATTCTTGTGGCAGAGGGAAAGTTGAGCCCTGGAAGAAGCCCCAGATGCCTCATAAAACTGCTCAGATGTGGCCTACATTATGTGTGCTCACATGCCATTGATCAAAACATGTTAAGTGGCCAAGGCCAATTCCAGTGAAGCAAGGAGGCATATTCTCCCCTCAAGAGGAATGGCAAGTCACATGATAGTAGTTTGTCGTCCTTTTAGAGGGAAGAGGGTAGTGAATAATTGTAAACAAAATGCCATCTACTGTAAACATGTATATACATTTCCTTTGCTGATATTTTCACTTCTTACAATCCCTGTGTTGAACTCAGTCTTATTGCTCTTTGGTTTACCTATTACCCTGAGCAGTCACACCCTCGATGTCAACTTTGTTTTGTTGTTGTTTCTGTTTTCTATACTTGCTTGCAGCCTGCCTGCTCCCATGTCAGACTTGCTTGTGTCTGCCTTTTGGCTTGTGACACCGTCAGCTCTGTTCACACTATCCCTGCTTTCCTACTACTTCTCCAGTTCTGAAATGTGAGAAAAAAAAAAATCAAGCCTTTGTAAAATCCAATTTTCAATTGACTATAGGATAATGATCAAATTATTGTACAATTTAACTTAAAGCATGAAAAAATTAGGTAACTGAGATTCTTTGGTATCTAGGACTAGAAGATTCTATTTCACTATTATACCCAAGAACCTCAGTGAACTACTCAAGGAGATAATTTGTCATTAGAGGTTGAATTCTGAGTTAGCAAGAAAATTATTTCTCTTATAAATCTGGATAGAATAAATATGGTCTTTCTTCTTGGAGTGTTAATTTTACTTGAAAATAAAAAGCCCTTTTTGGATTTTTATGCTTTTAAAGATTTTATTTGTTCTGACATGAAAGGATGTCTATAAAACACTGTTGAGAAAAGAAAACAAATTCTGATGAATCTTATAGAATGAGATTTTATCAATTTTTTAATCAATTTTATATAGAGTTTTTCATATGCATATACAAAAATATGTATACATGTGTCTATATAAAGGTAGCTAGATAGCTATTGTCTATTGATACCTACCACAATGATAAGTATGTATTCCTAGGGAATGGAGATGGAAGATTTTATTTTTCCTTTATATAATCTTATGTTTAAATTTTTACAAGCATATATTATCCTTTTCATAAAAGAAAAACTAAAAGTATACCTCAAAGTCACTAAAATTTTGTCAGATGCAAAAGCAAAATGTGTGAAAGCTTTTTTCTCTGTCACTAAATTTCATATTAGTTTATGAAAATCCAGAAAGAGGAACATTTGAACATTTTCATGTATAGCGAGTTATTGGAAAACTTACTTGAAATGTATTTTGGGAATGTGGTGTTATTAGTTACACAGCCTGTCAAAAGGCATGCAGAGCAGCTGTAACAGCTGGGAGTAATGCTGACACTTTGTGGTAGGGCTCTTTGTGCTGTATAACTCCCCTCCTCCCTACTTTCTTGGCGGGTCTATGGAAACCAGCCTAGTCAGTTCTTTTGAAAAGGAAGTGTGTCAGTTTTCCAAGCAGTATTGTTTGTTTTGTATTTTGTTTTTGTTTTTTAGCCTATCAAATTGGTTCAGTTTCCTGCCGTAGTTGTGTTCCTTCAAACATTTGGTTCTGTTGAGTTCTGTTTTGCTCTACAGTGATCTTTCAATTACCTCTAACTAGCAGAAATTACAATTTTTAAAATAATTATTCATGTTGACATTTACTTTTCTTACAAAAAAAGAGTGTAAGTATTTTAAAAATTATATTTCTTTTAAGCATATGGATTGGTGGTTAAAAGAATGATCACAAACAACAACAACAATAGAATGCCTAACATTTAGTCACAGTTGGTATGTGCCAAATGCTAAGTGCAGTACACATATGAACTCATTTAATATTCACAATTCTATTAGGGAAGTGATTTACATTTTACAGATGTAACTTGCCTCACCATGGCTTGACACTAGTGAGAATATGAAAAATGGGGAAATGGAGATCAATTTAAAATCTTTAAGGGCGATGACAGAGAGGACATTGTGCCTGAGTCTCCCCACAATGGCCTTCCCTGTGACCAGGTGATAGATAGCACCACGCCCATTTCATTAGGAAATCTTCTAAATGAGAAGAGTCAACCTAAAAAGTATTGGATAGTCTCTGATACATATTTAAAGCATGAGTTTTATTATTGTGGAAATGCAAACGAGCTTCAATCTTGGTGTCCTTTGGTGAGCAATGGTTGGTAAAATAAGTGTGGAAACGATGACTTTTAATAATTTTTAAAAAATCAGTCACGAAAACGTTGAAGGAAAATCGTCAGAATTTTTTGCAGTTGAAGAAAGAAAAGACTAGGCTAAAAGTAATGCAATAAAGTCACTACCACAAACAAACAAAATGCTTAAGACTCCTTCCAAAGTCAGTGTCAGAATATCCTTGAAAGATGAAGCTTATTTAATAAGGGAAAATTTGGTGAAGCCCAATTTGAAGAGATAGACGAAAGAGTATAGGAAAAGGCAGGCAGGCTGAGAAAGATGGACACGGTGAGCATTGCAGAGGGGAAGGGCATGCCTCTAACTCTTGCTTGGATGAGACAAACACATAAAATATAACCAAAATGTTTGTACCCTCATAATACCCTGAAATAAAAAAAAAAAAGAAAGATGCCATTTTGGTCATTATTAACAAATGACACATTCTATTGTGCTCAAAAGAATATTTAGATGAGAGACTGAAATTAACCAAATTCTTATGGTTAATATTATAGTATAGCATGGGTTTAATAATTTGCTCAATTTATTGGTTTTTTTATTTTTGTCTATATTTATAATGTTGATACCTGATAAGACATTTAAATTGGTCTATTTCTTGGTGGTGAAATACCTGGCAAAGAAAATTTCCTATACATACAAGCGTCTCATAAAAAAGCAAGTTATATACTGAAAAAAATATGTATATACAAGTGAGAAAATTTTTCAGAGGCTCAAATTCAGGAGGAACATGCAGCATGAAGTTCTATCTTGGATTGACTGGCTCCACAATACACAGGGCTATATTTATTAGCTATTTTTAGAACATATAGCAGTGATGTAATTAGTTTCCAGGATGATAACTAATTATGTTAGCTACTATTTCACATTATATTCCATATTAGTAAGATTAATTTAGCAAAAGATTGCTGGTTTTTTGTAGTTCAGACTGTCTTTAATTTTGACATATTTATTTTGAATAGGTAAATTCTGACATTGAGGCATTGAAAATGTTTTATGAATAACTTGTATAGTATATTTTAAAAAATGCTTATTTGAAGCTGCTTGGCCTTGCTCTAGTGTTTCATTTATCATGATCACTCACAAAATAAAATAAAGAACTGAGAGTTGACATGTTTGTTTTTTGATATTAGTTGCTGTGACAGTTACTCTTGGGAATAATATTTCATCTTTGAATCAAGCCATAAATAAAGATAAGACAAATGGAGACATCTTTTAAATGATGCAGCATTTATATTCTATTCTTATAAAATTTTTCCTGTAAGACATCTAAAGTAGTGCCTGGGATGATTAATTATTTTTGATTTACTGAATGAAGGCATGGCAATTAAGAAGAAAGGCATCAATATTTAAAATTTATTTCTACCCTTCTTCTATATTAGTTCTCTAAATTAAAACCTACATTAAAATTGGAATTTTTCCCTCCAATTTTTCCTCCTTTTGTTCTGATATTAGTAGGTCTACACCTTCAATATTAATACTAGTTATGGATTGCTATTAAATATAAACAATGTCATATGGTATTTAAGGATACTTGTGATTTCTTTTATAGATTTCCTTGTCTGTCATACTCCATCAATGGTATCTTGTGTTGTCAGTTGTATTAATACTTTAATGTAAATGTTCTACCTCCCTAGCTAGACTGTTTATGTTCTTTGAGGAAAGGGATGATTCTTACTCTATTTTATATCTTCCATGTCTAACTCAACAGTGTTGATTGTTTAAGATATTTTTAGCAAATTTACCTATATGAAGATTCAAGGCATATTTTAAATAATGAATTTATCTATATTCTACTGTTTGAGTCTCCAAATATATAGAAAATATTTTGGACAGTTAAAAGCCAATCAATTTATTTAATGAACAAATCATTCTTCAGCAAGATGCTTTAATTATTGCTGATTTTTCTGATGAGATAAAATATTCTATTGATTTTAATAAGAAATATTGAAAACATTTATGGCATGATATTGATGCTTATTTTCCTGTAACTTTATTATTATGGTTTTTTTTTTTTTTTTAGAGATGAGGTCTTGCTCTGTAGCTCAGGCTGGAGTGCAGTGGCATGAGCAAACACTTATCCTGCTTCAGCCTCCCAAGTAGCTGGGACTAGAGGCACATGCCACCATGGCCAGGTAATTTTTCTTGTTTTTTTTAGAGACAGGTCTCTCTATGTTGCCCAGGCTGGTCTTGAACTCCTGGGCTCAAGTGATCCTCCTGCCTCAGCCTCCCAAGTCACTGGGATTACAGGTGTGAGCCACTGCACCTAGCATTTTTCTGTAACTTTATGGGTCATTAATATTCACCGAGGTATCTTAGAAATTTAAAAAACTCACCTACAATTATGAACGCTCATGCGTTTGTTGCTCAAGGTGGTTTCAATTTCTAAATAGAAAAAAGAAGAGATAAAAGAATAGTAAAATGTGTTTTAATGTAAAAAATTTTTTTGTTGTTTGTTTTTTTGTTTTGAGATAGGGTCTCACTCTGTTGCCTAAGCTAGAGTGCAATGGCCTCATCCTAGCTCACTGCAATGTCAAACTCTTAGGCTCCAGTGTTCCTAATGCCTCAGCTTCCCAAGTAGCTGGGACTACAGGTGAATGCCACCACACCCAGCTGATATTTCTTTTCTTTTTTTTTTTTTTTTGTAGAAACAGGGTGTCACTATGTTGTTTAGGCTGGTCTTGAAATCCTAGCCTCAAGAGATCCTCCCACCTTGGCCTCCCAAAGTGTGAGGATTACAGGTATATGAGCCACAGTGTCTGGCCAAAATCATTTTTTTAAATGGAGAATTGAATGTGTTGTGTTGAATAAATACTAAGTGTTAAATTATTTACAGTAGATATTAGACTAAATGTGTGGAATCAAGACAGCACGCATAGGACAGAGAACAGCTTTTTGTTGTGGAAGGAGGTAACACTTCACATTGGATGTGACATTTCAAATAGTTCTTAATGGAAGAGAGAAGTTTGAGAGGTTAAGGAGGGGAGAAGGACATTTTAGGAGGAAGCCCAGAAGAGAAAAGAGGAGAATGCTTGAAGAAGGTATGGCAGGAGATGAGACTAGAGATGGAATACAAAGGTATGTCTTAGTCCATTTGTGTTGCTATAAAGGAATACTCTGTGGGCTGGGTAATTTGTAAAGAAAATAGGTTTATTTGGCTCACAGTTCTTAGGCTGTCCAAGAAGCATAGCACCAGCCTCTGCTTCTGGTGAAGGCTTCAGGTTGTCTCCACTCATGGCAGAAGGCGAAGGGGCATCTTTGTGTGCAGATCTCATAGCAAGAGAGGAAGCAAGAAAGAGGGGAAGGAGGCACAAGGCTCTTTTTAACAACCAGCCCTTGCAGGAATTAACAGAGTGATAACTCACTCATTATCATGAGGACGGCACCAAGCTGTTCATGAGGGATCCGCTCTTATGACCCAAATACCTCCCACTAGGCACCCCCTTCAACATTGGGGATCAAATTTCAGCATGAAATTTGGAGGGTTAAATATCCAAACTATAGCAAGGTGCAATGATGAGGGGTCTTGCACTAATTTCGGAGGGCTGCTGTAACAAACTACCACAAACTTGGAGATTTGAAACAACAGAAATTTATTCTCTGTCAGTTCTAGAGGCCAGAACTCCAAAATCAAGGTGTTGAAACGATTGATTTTTCTTTTTCTAGAGAGTCTGAGAGAGAATCTGTTCTATGCCTCCCTTGGGGTGGCTGCCAGCAATTCTTGACATTCCTTGGCTTATAGACCCATCACTCTAATCTCTGTCTTTATCTTCATATCACCTGCTCCTCTGTGTCTTTGTATCTTCTCTTATGTACCTATGCTAAGGGAAAGTATTGGCTTTAAGGCCTACCCTAAATCCAAGATGATCTTATCCTTATCTGCAAAGACCCTCTTCCAAATAAGGTCACATTTACAGATTCTGAATGCACATATCTTTTGTGGATCTAAAATTCTACCAACTACTTGTCTTTTGACAAGGACTTATAGTTAGACTTGTCTTATAGATAAAAGAGTTCATAAGCAGGGTTCTGCTATTATTATACTTGTTTTGTGGAAGACAATAATTATTGGTAGAGAATAAACAGATAATGATGGCTTGAATTAAAGGAAGTGCGTTTGGAGAAGACAGCTGGATTCAAAGAGAAATTTCTGAGGTATAATATACAGGACTGAGTGACTTAAGGTAGGGAAGAGTGAGAGTGATCTTGACAATGATAAACCTGAGGTGTCTATGAGACATTTGGAAGCGAATGTCTTATGGCAGTTGGAAATGGGGGTCTGGGTTTCAGGAGAGAGCTTGTATGGTCAGCTGTTAGATGAGTGGCTCCCACTGAGCCACACATGTGAGTATTCACATCCTTGTCCTCTCTCGATTGACTCTGCGCTTGGCTATGTGGTTGACTTTGGTCAATGGGACATTAGTAAGCATTATGCAGGATTGATAAGCTCTTGCACATTGAGCTTATCTTCTGGAAACAGTCCCTCCTGGCACCCAGCAGCCATACAGTAAGGAAGTCTAGGCTGTCCTACTGGAGAGAGGAGCCATGTAAAGAACACCTGGAGAATGAGAAGCCACATGGAAACAGGCCTCCTGGAGGAGAACTGAGCAACTTAAGCCACAGTAAGCACTGAGGTCCTAGATATGTGCCAGAGGCCTTCTTGGACCTTCCAGCACAGTCCAGCTGCCAGCCGAATGCAGCCACATGAATGACTCCAGCTAATACCAAGTGAAACAGAAGAACCACTGCTTAATCCTGCGGTCCTCAACCCCCAGGCTGAAGCCCAGCACTGGTCTGTGGCCTGTTAGGAAATGGGCCATGCATCACTGCCTGAGCTCTGCATACCACCCCTGTCCCCCATGGCACCCCCCTGCCCCACCCTGCCTGATCCATGGAAAAATTGTCTTCCATGGAACCGGTCCCTAGTGCCAGGAAGGTTGGGGACCTCTGGGTTAATCTACAGAATTGTGAGAAGTAGAAAAATTGCTCTTTTAAGCAACTAAGTTTTGAGGTGGTTTGTTATACATCAGCCTCCCTTTATGTATCTGGTGATGCTGCTGGTCGCACAATGAAAATCAGTGATGTCTGTTTTAGGAGAGGGAATGATTAGCAGGCACGCTTAGGAGACAGAGGTTCATTGGGCGTCAAGAGGTTGGTACTAAGTTTTGGAATGTTGGTAAGGGTGAGATGGAACCAGGAGCAGATCAAGGTTGGCTTGGCAGGTGACTTTGGAGGAGTATGTTTCTGCTCTAGATTTAAATTTCCACGTGTGTAAAATGTGGAAAGTGTGGTATTAGATGGTCTCTAAGGTCCCATCTAGTACTGAAATGTAGTGGGTTCCCTTTGGAATAACAAAAGTTATCTTGCATGTCACCCAGTGTTTTGCATATTCAAAGTACTCAAATGCTAATCAGCAAAGGCAATGATAAAGAAATAGATACTTAGATCAAAAAGGAACCCTTGATTCTTGAAAAACACAGATAGGAAGATCCCTTTATCTTCTCCAATGAAAGGCTACTTGGACAACGTTTACAGCTTGGTGGAGGGGGGAAGCGTAGATGGGGAGGGAGTCTGCAGAGCCTCTTCCTTGAGCTGACTGATCTGTCTTCACCATATCATACCTTTTGAGGTATGATGGTTTCTGCCCAAGGGGGTTCTATAAACTGCAAATGTTGTAGATGGTATTCTAGATAATTTTGATGAAATTAGCAGATGAGCAGAAGAGGGCAGAATTACACAGAAGATTCTTTGAAGCTATATTTAATGAGGGAAAATATATTTTCTTTTATTTCCTAAAGGGACCTCTTCAAAGTTCCATATTGGGCCATTATTTCCTAGGGGAACTTCTTCAAGATTCCATATTGGGCCAAGTATCTTCCATTTGTCCCTCTAGATCTTACAGATCCTCCTTTGTCCCCCTTGCTTTCTGCCCAGGGAAGATATAGATTCCATCAACAGGTTCCAACACCTTGTAGCTTCTGCTTGGGTCTGGTCACTCATAGGAGGGAAGCAGAAGAATGAATTCAAGGTATTTATTCCTGATATCCTTCCTTTGAGGTCAGCTTGAGCTGTCCATGTCTTTTGACAAGTCACTGCTACCTTCAAGGCAGATGTCACTAACAATCCTCTCTCCTTCTGGTTCCTGGTAACCTTCCCCTGCCTCTTCCCTTCAGGTCTAGGGGAGGTGATTCTCTGCTGCTATGAGTCCTAAGTTTCTTTACTCTCCCTGTGGTTTACCCATACTCCACCTTTGTAATATTAGTCCCTTTGTAAATTAACCCTCTTGGAATTTAATTTGAGTGTGCTCTGTTTCCTATTGGGACTATCACTTATACACATACCATTCTACAGATTGAGAATGAAGAGGAAATGACAGTTGGGGCTGCATTGACACACATCTTCCTTTGTAGTGCTCCATCACAGCCCTCTGGATCAAGTTATGTGTGCCCTCTGTCACCTGCTCACTCTCTCCTCAACCATTAACCATTCTTCCCCAACCTTTAGTGACTTTATGTACCAAACAGGGAACATGGCTGCAGCCAATTCAAAACCAAGCCAGAAGTGTTGAATTCATTTCCCCAGATCTCTCTTCTATTGCTTCCCCAACCTTCCTGGTATTCTTCTCTATTCTCACTTCACTTGGTGCTGTAGACTGTGAGATCCTCAATCAAAAGCATAGGTTTTGTATTGGTCTTCTTTTGTCCTCAGAGCCTGGAACATGGTAAATGCTAAATAACTGCTTGTATGTTGAATTCATGGAAGATGGCATTAAGAAAATGTCTATTTATTAAACCTTCTAGGCAGCTCAGGGCTGGTCTACTTCTCTCCCTTCCCTGAGGATGAGGGGACAGCTCATTGCCTCATTTCCTGGCTCCATGCACAATACTGCTGCTGTATTATCACCAGTCTTGTGCTAGTAAACTGTTTTTATTTTGTTGTTATTATTTTGTAACAGCTTTATTGACATAGAATTCACATACCATATAATTCACTCATTTAAAGTGTAAAATTCAATGAATTTCAACATATTCACAGATTGTGCAACCATCACCACAATTTTAGAACATTTTTATTATCCCCCAACCCCTAAAAATTCATACACATTAGCAGTCACCCCCTTTCCTCTCCATCTAGAAAGTAATTTACTTTCTGTCTATGGATTTGCCTATTTTGGGTGTCTCATATAAATAAAATTATACAATATGTGATCCTTTGTGAGTGGCTTCTTTTACTTTGCACAGTGTTTTTAAGGTTCATTTAAGTAGTAGCATATACCAGTACTTCATTCCATTTTATGGCCGAGTAATATTCCATTGTGTGTTTATATCACATTTTATTTATCCATTCATCAGTGGATGGACATTTGGATTGTTTCCACTGAATATTCATAAATGTTTAACAATTAGCACTCTATAACAAAAAACCCTGACTTGTAACATTTGCTGATTTCCATGGTGTAAATGTTCCCATCATGGCTGATTACAAGCTATATGATGTGACTGAATGCAGAACTGGAAAGAGATGCTAAAATAGGCTCTTGTGAGTCCAATGTACCACTAACCATCTGATCACTCAAGTGACCAGAGATGTGGCCACATGCAGTGAAATTTCCATACAATATTACTTTAGGGCAGTAATCATGATAATAATAGAAGTAATACAACAGCTAACATTTCTTGAACACTTTCTATGTGCCAGGCACTGTGCTAAGCACTTTTTCTTTATTTAATTCTTGATCACCACTCACCTTTTTGGCAGCTGGCAGCTCCAAACTACCAGTATTCTATGCTTGGTTTACTGTCCCTAGCTGGTCTCCCTGCTGTTTCTTAAATTCTTCAAACACATCATATATCACAACTCTAGCACTTGCTTCCTCTACTTGGTACCTTGTTTTTCCAGATATCAACACAGTTCATTTACTCATTTCCACCAGATTTCTACTGAGGTGTCCTCTCTTCCTTAGAAAGGCTTTCTACCACCCCATCCCTTTATCTAGTCTGTTGCCAAGCTCTATTTTTCTTCATGCCACTTATCACTAATTTTCTTGTACTCCGTATATTTATTTTCTTATTTGTTTGCTGGCTGTCTTGAAGGCAGAGTCTTTGTTCTGTTCACACTTGCATCCAGTGCCAAGGCCATGCCCTTAACCATGTTGATTAAGCTGGGAAGTTTGGAACAAGTGCCTCTATTCCTGTCTCAGCTCCTCCTGGTGCTGTCAGAACAATGTTTAGAGGACAGTCTACCCCAGTCCCTGCATCACTGTTATTAGCTCAAATCCTAACACAGATAGGACTCAGCTAACATAGGTGGGAGATAATCCAGTGATGTGGCTAAGAGGGAGTCTCACCCTGAAGCTAAACTAAATGGATATGTACCCCAGCTCTGAGAGATCTGACTGTGTGTTGGGGTAAGTTAGTTTCTCAGAGCTTCCCCATCTTTAAAATGGGTTAAGTCCCCACCTTATAGGTCTGTTGTAAGGATTAAATTAATATATTAAATTTATCAACACATAGCAAGTGCTCTATACTCCACTTTGTGTGCTTAGCTCTGAGGACACCTTCCTGGAGTAAGCCTGCCTTACTGTGTAAATCACCTGTGTCTGCCACATGGGAGCTCTGTAAAACTCTCCACTGCCCCCTCTGCAGCTCTTTCTATGACCCTCATCACTGGCATTCTGTAATTCTGCAGGAGTAGTTATGTATTGTCCGGCTGTGCCAGGTTCTCCACCTGTTTTCATTTCTCCACCTGTTTTCCTGGACTTCCAGAAAGTGTTCTCAGCCTGCTCCTCTTTCCTGGGAAATCCCAAGGGAAGCCTGATGTGATTCTCAGGCTGACTAGCTGAGACCAGCCAGATCTGGAGCATCCCCAGGACAGGAGTAAGAAAAGCCTCCCACAGAGGTGACATTGTTACACACAAGCCCCAGGACACTGACAGTAAAGGAAACCTTGGTGGTTTTATGGGATTGAGTGGAAGAAGAAGGAGGAGACAGCATGTGATCGGGAAAGGAGAAGAAACCCCCCAGTGAGCAGGGCCAGCTGGAAAGAAGCCCCTTGAGCCCCTCAGGTCCACTTGACTATCAGCCCCTGCCAGACAACATCTCCTTAATCCAAGTACAGTCCGCCTCTGTGTCAGTGGGCTCTTCACCTGTGGATTCAACCAATGTCTGATTGTAAATATTTGAAAAATAAAAATGGATGGTTGTGTGGGTACTGACCATGTGCAGACATTTTTTTCTTGTCATTCTCTAAACAACACAGCATAAAGACTATTTACATAACATTTATCGTACATTGTATTAAGTATTATAAGTAAACTAGAGATGTTTTAAAGTATAGGGGAGGGTGTGTGTAGCTTATATGCAAATACTACAGGGTTTTATATTAGGGACTTGAGCATCTGTGGATTTTGATTTACGCAGGAGTCCTGGAACCAATCCCTCTCTGCTACCAAGGGAGGAGTGTTCTGTGTTTCACACCCTTCCGCCAGGTAACCTTCCCCAGCCCTGGGTCCGTGAATTTGGTTAGAGTCATGAATTGCTCACACAGGGAACTTCGTTTGCTAATTTCAGGGAGATTCAATTCCGTTAATATTTACTGAACGCCCACAAGGTGCTGGGCAGTGTTCGTGGGCAATCCCAGGAATCCTGGGAACCCACACTCCACAGTCACATCCCAGAAAAACAACCCTGCCTGTCTCTGAGCCTCCTGATTTCCTCGGAGTCCGCTTCTGGGTTCGGTCCCTGCGAGACGCCAACACTTCTTCTTACCAGGGCTGCCCACTGGGCTCCCGCCGGGCCTCCCAGAACCGCTAACGGATTAAGGGCTGGGAGTAGGGAGGGCTGGGGAGGTGAGGTAGGAAGGAGGGAAAAGGAACAAGGTGCGTGTCCCTCTTCTAACCGTGTTCCAAGCAGGACTCGGCCGTGTTCCCAGGCGCGGGTTCCGGCCGTCCGGAGACTCTTCCAGGAACCGCCTGGCATCCCGGGCCGCGGACTTTGGCTGCTTCGCGTCCGCGGCTCCCTCCTCCCCCTTCTCTCCTCCCTCCGGGCTCCGTGCCTCACTCAGGGGCGTGTCCTGCCCTACCTCCCTGTCACAGTGGTCCACTCATCCGGTTACAGCAGCAGTAGCGGCGGCGGCGGCAGCCAGAGCGAGAGCGGCGACAGCTCCCGGGCACCAGGACAGGAGTCGCGGCCGCGGCAGCAGCTCAGCGCCCGTCACCTGAGCGGCGCAGGAGTAGCAGGACCAGGGGGTGGGGTCGGTGCCAGCCACTCTGAGCCAGAGAAGGAAGGGGCACCCCCCAGCTGGGATTCCACTGCTGGGGATAGTCTCGGGCTGGCAGGGGAGGTGGCACCGAGCTAAGAATACTGGTGGGGTAACCATGTGCGGGGACAGCTAGAGGCCTCGGGGCAGGTAAACGTTCCGTCCAAGTGTAAAGAAGCAAGGAAAGCTGTGTCTGGGACAATGACAGCCTCTGGCCTGGACTTTGGGGATGTGGAAACTTTCCTGGACAGGCACCCAGAGTTGTTTGAAGATTACTTGATGCGGAAGGGGAAGCAGGAGATGGTCGAGAAGTGGCTGCAGAGGCACAGTCATGGGCAGGGGGCTTTAGGCCCAAGGGCTGCTTCGGCTGGCACCAGCAGCTTGGCTCACGGCACCGGCAGAGACGGCGGCAGCGTTGGTGGTGGCACTGGACCAAATGGCTCTGCCAACAGCCAGCCCGCTCCTGGTGGTGGGGACTGTGGTGGGGTGCCCCTGAGTCCCAGCTGGGCCAGTGGCAGCCGGGGCGATGGAAGCCTGCAGCGGAAGGCTTCTCAGAAAGAGCTGAGGAAGAGTTTTGCCCGCTCCAAGGCCATCCACGTAAACAGGACCTACGATGAACAGGTGACCTCCCGGGCCCAAGAGCCCCTGAGCAGTGTACGGCGGAGAGCACTTCTCCGGAAGGCCAGCTCCCTGCCCCCCACCACAGCCCACATTCTCAGTGCGTTGCTGGAGTCAAGGGTGAATCTGCCTCAGTATCCCCCTACGGCCATCGACTACAAGTGCCACCTCAAAAAGCACAATGAGCGTCAGTTCTTCCTGGAATTGGTCAAGGATATCTCTAATGACCTTGACCTCACCAGCCTAAGCTACAAGATCCTCATCTTTGTCTGCCTCATGGTGGATGCGGACCGCTGTTCTCTCTTCCTGGTGGAAGGGGCAGCTGCTGGCAAGAAGAGCTTGGTCTCCAAATTCTTTGATGTGCATGCAGGAACCCCACTGCTGCCCAGCAGCAGCACAGAGAACTCAAATGAGGTGCAGGTCCCCTGGGGCAAAGGTATCATTGGCTATGTCGGGGAGCACGGAGAAACGGTCAACATTCCTGATGCCTACCAGGTAGGACTTTGCATCCTCCTCTTCTCCCAGAGCCCACTGGCTTGGGAGCCAAGCCCTGGGTTGGTTACCCTTTGGCATCCAGGAACACATTAATTGAGGCTCTTTACAAATACAAATCTTGCTATTTAAATTCCTTCTTGAGTTTAGACTACACCCTCTTTGATGTAATGATCTTTTCTTAATACACAGTGGCTTATGGGAAATTCATATATCACCCAATAATGTCACGTGTTTCTCTGTCAAGATACTCTGTCTTTAATATCAGCGTATGGTTTTAGTATGCATTTGTGAGTTGCTAAAAAAAGATGTCTACTCCAGAATTCCAATGTTAGTCTGATGAAAATGGGCATTTTGGTGTCTCTGATGTAGGACCATAATGCATTTGCATTGTCTAGTTCAAAGTTGGAAAGGGAACAAAGTGCCTAACTACTTCCCTATCCTCTTCTCTAGCTTAAAGTTACATGAGTTCCAAGATAGGGAAAAAGAGGAAGGGGAGAGGAATGTCAGAGGAAGAATGGGTCTCTGGCCTGTTTGTGCTTTCTCACACCTATTTTAACTGTTTCTGTTGCTGAGGTTAGATAGGTTGAACAAATAGAGGAGCCAGTTTTCTTTAGGCTTGAATACAGCATTTCCTGTGGTTAACTTTTGACAGGACTGAGGAAGTAGGTTTTTAGTTTGTGAAAGAAACAAAAATGATATTTGGAAGCATTTCAGGTTTTTGGAAAAAAAAAACAAATTTAAAAACTGATAAATTTTTGGCCTCTTTAAAGCCAATTAACAGGGTAAACATGCTAGTTTCAAAGTGAAACGGAAACCTGACATGCTGTAGTCTGGTTTTTCTAAGCCTTTCATTTTCGTAGTGATTTAAACTTGATATTATATACTGGATCTGAAAAGCAGTCAGTTCTAATTTCTTCAGTATTTATTCACTGAATGTGATGAAACTGGATGTCACTTTCCATGAGACTTCAGGGTTCATAAGAATTGAAATTTCTTATATTTGGTTCTGAAAGTTTTATAGTCATTGAATGAGTACTTCTTCCAGTGGTCTCATGGAGCTACATGTTTTTCTAGAGTTTGGTTGTTGTTGATCAGCATAGCAAAGAAGTGGGAAGGGCGCTAAAGGTAAAATTTTCTCTGTTTCTTCTAAAAGTTGACAATTTTACATAGAAAATTGACTAGCTTATACTAAAACTAAGTTTCATATTTTTGTGAGATGTCTGTCAACAGAACACTTTACTATTAAAGGATGCCTGTCAAAATACTGTTTTTGTTAACCTTTTGTTACTGATGAGGTGCATTGTTCAGTATATCCTTCTTAAAGACTTTGATAGGTTTAGGTCAAGCAACCAATTAGTAGTTTTCAACAAGTGTCTGTTTCTCTACAGTCCTTAAGAAGTCATGGGAATAAATAAAAGAATTTAATAATTCCTATGTTGAAGATTCTGTAAAAAATTGATGAACAATCACAAACTCTTTTCTTTCCTATTATTTCCACATCCTTATTGTGTGCTTGGGCTAAAAAAATTCCTTGCTAGTTGGATGATACTTATTATAGCCTGGAATTACAGTCTTTTTTCTTTATTGCCTTTACTTTTCTTATTCATCCCCAATTGATTTTCTCCCATTTCTATAGCTTTTATTTCTTACTGTCCTCTTTTAGCTCCCAATTTTTGTTTAATACTGTTCATATACTGTCCTTTCTTCAAGAGCATAATTCTCTGCCTCTTCAGCACTTAACTTGTCTTCCTGCTGTCTAGAATTGTGGCTATAGGTGTTATCACAGGCATAGAAAATCAGGTTTTCAGCAGCTTCTGTTTCATGTGGGCTCTCCCCTGAGTCTGCAGACAGAGTGTAAAGCAAAGTTGCCTTTTAGTATTTGGAAGCTGACATTGGGAAAAGGGAGTTTTTTCTCCAAGGGTAGCAAGGATGGCTGTAACAAAGACTGGGTTGTTGGAAGCACTGACAAAAGGCAGATAGGGGAGGGATGCTATACAGGTTGGGAGTTTAAGATCTTGGTTTACTTTGCTTTCATTTCTATCTGGTTAGAAAGTTCTTTTTTCTTTCTCCATTAGCTTCTACTATGTGTTTCTGAGTTTTTAATTTGATGTGTTTTTCTTTGTCTTATTTATGTTATTCTTCTTTGATAAAACTGGCTTTTTTCTTTATTATGATACACCACAGTCACCATTAGTGTGACCTTGGGAGAATTTCTTAATCTTCTTAGAGCTTCAAATTCCTCACCTGTAAAATGGGAATAATAATACCTACCTAGCAAAGATTATTGTTGTGAAAATAAAATGAGATATTGCATTAAAGCCCCTAAAATAATACCTGACATGTTGCAGTCACCCAGAATGTGATAACAGCTTATGATAACAATGACAACAATATCTAGTTTGCTAGTATTCTATTTCTTTCTCTTTACCTTATTTTCAATTGTTTTTCTCCTTCTCTGGGACTGAGATGTGAACTCAACACGTTTTGACCAGCCTGATCTTTTGTTGAGCCATGCTCCATCCTTAAATTAAGTATTTTAGAGCCAGCTTTACATTCAAGGAATATAGAAATATCTATCCTTTCACTCTGTCCTTAAAATTCCCTTAAATGTCGTTGGTAACACCTAAACATATCCTAGCCTACCAAAAATTTGACACTTTGTTCCTATTAGTAACAACTCACACAATATAAACTTTTTATAGGCTTCTATTAATGTTGTGTCCTTCTGCAATTCTGGCGTTTCCCCCATGCTTTCCATTCCCAGCTATTACAGATTTATCTTGATGAAAACTGATAGCCTTCCAAATGCATGTTCTTTTATCATGATATTGTTTTAATTTTTATCACATATAAAGAAATACCTTGGAGTTTCTATATAAAAATATAACCATCCTTCCTGATTCTTTATTAACTACTATATTTTTAAGGTGTTTCTTGCTCATATTCATCTAGTGTACTTTTTTTCTTCAGGAGGTGAAATTTTTATCACATAGTTTCAAATTTTGATCATTTGATAATTATATTGCTTATCCTCTTGGAGGATTGTACTGTGGGCAAGAGAAAGGCATTGAAGACAGTTTTGAAATTATGATAAGCATGGCATTTGGGGGCCAAGGGTAGAATATTTAATGAAATGGTAAAGTTGAATAAAAGTTTTGATAGCAAAAACCCTCAGTTTATTTCATTATTTTACATTACTTTTAGCAATTTGTTCTAAAAAACAGACTTGAAATTAAGAGAAAAATAAAGAATTGCAAGTGTGTGTGGGGGGAACTCCAGTCATTTTAGGTATCCAATGTGGATCATGGTGACTGCAATTTACCTTTTTTCTCTAACAGTTATAAGTTATTAAACAGCCCACTTTAATATAGTAATGAAAAGATTGCCCTCAAGAGGTTGGCAATACGAGCACTCAAGTAACAGGTGTTCTCTTTGAGATTATTCTAAGCATTCAGAATATAGCACTTTAAACATTCATAAAAAGTGTGAGATGAATTTTTGTTAGTGTTGATAATGATGATACAGGTGTTTGATGGGCTTGGGTCTGAAAAGCAGCAGGATGTTTTGTTAGGTGAACTGAGAAGAGGAAAGGGGATGGCGCAGAAGGGTCACAGGTGTGCCAGGCTTTCAGAAGACCTGCTCTGTTTACACAGCAGATTCATTTATTCATTAGTTCCAATAAACATGCTCCAAGAGCCTGTTAAACCTAAGGCCTTCGGTAGGGGGCCTATGGGTGTACAAAGCTGGGAGGACATACTTCTTATTTTCCAAGTATTTACAGTTGAGGGCCATGTGCAACACAAACAACAAACAACTAGTACCAAGCTGTACTTAATAAATGGCAAAAACTAAATGGTGCTATTGTCTTGGTGGAAAATGGAGTCACTTTGTGACTGGGCTCAGTGATGGAAGACCTCCTGGAAGAGGTGCCCTTCAAACTATAAACAGGGAAATCTAATCCTAATTGGAGATGGTTGTTGGGTAGGGGCAGGTGATCCAGGTATAGCAAAATGGCTTCAGCAGAGACACAGTGATGGCCAAACACAAAATATATATAGTGGACAGTGGGTGGTTTAATTTGGCCAAAGTAGAGTATGTGCAAAGTATAGCATGTGCTATAGAATGAATATGCAAAAGTAAGGTGAGGGCAAAAGAAGGAAGGAGTTTGAATGTCTAGCTAAAGAGTTTGAAGTTCACTAACAGTAGGCCTCAGGGAGCCATTAAACATCTTCACATGATGGTGTCTTGGGTGACCTGGTGGCAGTGGCTGAATGGATTGAACAGGGGAGGCTCAAAGCTATGAAGACAATTAGGAGTCTATTATGGTGGTCTAGTGGAACCATGATAAACAACTAAACTCAAGCAGGAACAGTGGGATCGGGCAGCTGGGGACAGATGGGAAACAGCCTGCAGGAGCGGATTTGGGTGAGAAAGGAGGGAGGATGGTGATAACTCAGAGATTCTAAACCCGGGAGATCTGGGGAAGGGTAATGCCTTTATCAAAAACAGGGAGAGAAGGTGGGTTAAGGGGAACGATTCTAAATATAGCAAGCTACATAATTTGTGGAGCCTAGAGAAAAAGGATAAAGCAGGACCCGGCCAGGGGGGTCTGCCCCTCAACCCACAGCAACCTCCAGACTGGGAATCCTAAAGGATTGCAACCTCCTGGCTGGGAAGTTCTCCATATCTGAATTGAGGGTGAGTGAGAAGCCCCCACTCAGCTGCCTGCAGAATGTGCCTTGGTGCTGCCAGCTCTGGGTAAGGATGACCATTGCTCCTCTCTTAGATGGTTTGGGGCATGCACCTGACCCTCCCCATGGCCCATCCAGTGATCCCACCCAAGATTAGAGAGCAAGGGCAGACGTGGCTCATGGGCCTCTCCCCCAACCCATGTGACCTGCTTGCTGCTCCTGATCTTGGGGCAGAGATGAGACTGGGAGGCTGGATGGGGCCTGGGACACCAGGGAGCAGGGATGGGAGGGGCCAAGAACCAGTTCTGGGCAAACAGTGGGAAGGAGACTGCATGTGAGCCAAGGCTCCAAGGCTCCAAGCTCCGGGCTTGTACTCCATTGTCCCACTGGACTACCCTCACAAAACACAAGTTCGAAGATAAACTTGGTAAGAATTTCACTCAGCACAGCTTTAAATCTCAATCGGGGGCCCTCACACAACTATACCAGTCACGTGCTCATGAACTGGGACCTGATTCTGAGTCATATTGAGTCTAAGTTGAAGGTCAATTTTATTTCAGCCTCATGTCTACGCAGCCCTTCTCATGGCCTCAGCTCCATTCTAATTAAATTACTTGCCATTTTCAATGCCTGGGTAGTGCTTTTCTATTTCTGTGCTTTGCATGCTTTCTACCAGGACTACTCTTTCTCCATTTTTGCTCATTCTGATCCTGCTTTGCCTTCTCATGATTTGAAAAGGGAGAGCTGATTGCTTATCCTTGAAGAGAGGAGTTGGAAAACAAAACAAAAAAATTATACAAAAAGTTTTATTTCAGAATACATTGTACTATACTGATATATTTATTATGTACATTAGGTAGGAATATAACTAATGATATTTAATACATTTTAATTAAATTTAGTTTTAGAACAATCTCCATTGAAATAACTACCTGTAAAGTGTTTGCTTCAGAAAGAATTAATTTTAGAATTAACCCTAGAAAATTCAGGGAAAATTCTTCTTTCCCTCATGAACCAGTGCTGGCAGACATGGTCTACAGTCCTGTGATTGAGTTGCTGAGATTTGCTTAAAAAGGCAACTAGTAGTATAAGGGAGTTTCATGAAATCTTATTTCAGCTTTGCATATAGTGTTTTAAAAATTCCCCCAAGCCCATGAACATATTCACCCGCCCAGAACCAGAACTGATTTTGTTCTTGAAGCAGGAAACATTTGCTATATCAACTCCTCTTCCTGACAGACACATGATCATGATAAACACGGTGACAAATTGCTTTTGCTGCTTTGTACATGAGGATAGATTACAGAAAAGAATAGTTCCTACACAATCATGAAGAGGTAATTTAAGGTTAACTTAATTTTTTGCCAGCCCATAAGCTAAATGTTTACTAATCTGACCAATTTATTTTGGTTCCTGAGGTTTGGGTCACCTGTTTATTTACAAGGCTGGCTTAATTTGGAAGTTAGTGTTTCATGTTTAATATAGTGTTGAAGAGTCAGATGAAGCTTTCCTCTGAAATAGCTTTGAGCTGTTTTATACGAAAGTCAACAAGATCCTTGAGGTACACTGCTTGCTACTTTAGTCACTTATTTAAGGGTAGTATTTTGCAATTTGACCACATTCTTTTGGAAAGTGGAATTTGAGTCATAAAAAAGGTTTTTTATTCATAAAAGAGAGGGTTAAGTTTCTAATATTTTAGGAGAAGCTTTGGTTCATTTATAGGCATTGAGGTTTTATTTATTTATTTATTTTTAGGATTAAAATAGTAAAGAAGGCTTCCTGGCATTAAAAAAAAGTGTATTTTCTGTAATTCCCAAGATTTTTTATTAATTGAATGATTTTGACTGAACAGTGGTTTCACACATTAATGACAAATTACATTTCCTATCATAATATGTAGCTTTAGGCTGTTGCAAATTTAGGATAAGAAATCTTTTTCACGTGAATAAAAAAATGGTAAACCTATGAGATACCTCTTTAGGGTAACTATTTTTTTTTTAAGAGATGGGGTCTTGCTATGTTGCCCAGGGTGGACTCTAACTTGTGAGCTCAGATGATCCTCCTGCCTCAGTCTCCCAACATGCTGAGATTATAGGTATGCACCACTGTGCCTGGCAAGGTGTCTTTTTTTTTTTTTTTAACATAATGCTAGAGGGTAAAAGGAAGCTCCACTGTCAATTAATAGTAACTCCATTTGTGCAGTACTAACTATGACCCAGGCTCATTAGCAAGCATTGTCTCATTTAATCCTTTCAACAATCCCCCGAGGTAGTAACTATTACCACCCTCATTTTACAGAAGGAGAAACTGGGGCTTGGAGGGGTTAATTTGCTCAAAGTGACTCAGCTAGTAAGTGGGGAAGCTGAAATCTGTGGCCTGTGGAACCTTCATGCCCAGCCACTCCCGGTGTGACCTCTCCTGACCATTGACTATTGTGTGCACGCTCACAGCTGTCCCTGTGCCCGTCTAAATCTTCTCACACTTCAAAACCTATCTTCATGAAACTCTTGCTAATCCCTGACCCATCTTCCCCGGCTGGACATGATCTCTCTCTCCTTTGAACTTCTTTAATGCTTTAATGTACTTCTTTATACTTAGCATTGTAACTATTTGGGTACTTGTCTTAAATGATTTCTTGACTGTGAACTTCTTAAGATCAAGGTCATGACTGCCTCGTGACTGCAATGGCTTGGCATAGGGCTCAATACAAGATTTTCAATTCAACTTATTAATTATCACTGATACCTCCCTTGCTCACTTCAAATATCTCTAAGCAGAAAGTTCAGCCTATTCAGGCAATATAGACAGATAAATCAGGACATTCATCCCTTGACCACATCTTTTAACTCTTTGCACCTTAATTTGAAGATTTTTTAAAAATAGAACTTATGAAGCTCAGAAAACTGGCAAATTATCTGAATTGCTTCTCTGCATTAATCAGGTCTTCATGGTAATTGCTCTATCTCTACCCTCCATGGCTTTTTTGTTTTTGTTTTTTTCTTTTATTTTGTTCCATGTGGAGACCATGTGATAGAGACAGCAGACTGACACTAACCAAATACTGACAACAAGCACCAGCCCACTGCCACCTTCTTCTAGGAAGGGCATAGGATGGAGCGTGACTGCTCTGGATAGCTGGATTTACTAGTTTTCTCACGATTATCTCATTCATACAGTATAACTTCTTGAAGGGATAGAACACCCCTTCCAGCATGAGGCCTTGCAGACGTTAGGATTTTCTCTTTGAAAATCCTTTCAGATGTGGGAGATTATATTGACCAGCCTTGCAGTATTTTATTTTTCAGGAACATTGCACTTCCAAGTTTATTGATTACAAATCTTGTGTTTCACATATTCTCAAAAGGTCTCATAAAAATTCAAACTTCTGAATTGGTCGCCTTTACAACCTCTGCTTTCCAAGGTGTTCATGGAGCATGTCCAAGTGAAAGCCATCTCTTTCCCTTTTGTTCCTTAAAATTACCGTCAATAAATTGGGCTGGGTGCTACACTTCTCCTCTTTCCCCCTCCCCAAACTGCCGTCTCTAGATCTGAAGAGGAGGCTGCAACTACCACTACCCTGAGAGACTACAGCTGTGGGAGGGATGCCACCTGGCCAGAGCTGGGGCCTGGGGAAGAGGAACTCAGCCACCGGCAAACCAGGAGCTGAAAGAGAGGGAGCCAAGGCCACATTACCCTCCTCACGCCTCTGTCTCCTGCCAGTGCCCATCATTGGTTGACCACACCTGGAGGCTAAAAGGTCAAAGGGAACCCTGGTGCAACAGCTCTCAAGAGTCAGCCTCCTGGCACAGAATAGGGCAGTGGAAGGTGGCAAGAGCATCTAGAGAGTAAAATGGGGACGGTCTAGCACAGCTGTGCATATTAGTTTGCTCACCAGAGGTGTGTGTATAGAGACCAAGTCAGGGAGGAATAGCCACCTTTGAATCGAACACTACCTTTTATCAGTGTATAGAAAGAGCGTGGGGATTGAAATCGGTTGAAAGCGAATTTAGAAATGCCATGATGATATTTGACTACCTTATCCTCTCCGAGTAATTCTGTGTATTGTTAATACTCTATATTCCCAAAGAAACTCCATGGGAGGTAACCTGGGCCAAACACACCTACAGGGAAGAGACGACCTTGGTCTAGTTTATGGAACCTTTTCCCTGCACAACCTGATTAAACCCATTTGTTTGACATTTGAATTCTGAGGTTACTAATCACGTTGTTAAACTGTAAAAGACATCAGAATGTAATATAACATGCTCTAGACTTAGAATCAGGAATTGTGGATTCTGCTCCCAGTTCTGCCTCAGTTTTTTTTTTTTT
>CAUYRT010063343.1:0-25428 GCA_963574885.1 Lepilemur ruficaudatus | reverse complement strand
CCCGTCTCTACTAATAATAGAAAGAAATTAATTGGCCAACCAAATATATATATAGAAAAAATTAGCCGGGCATGGTGGCGCATGCCTGTAGTCCCAGCTACTTGGGAGGCTGAGGCAGAAGGATCACTTGAGCCCAGGAGTTTGAGGTTGCTGTGAGCTAGACTAACGCCACGGCACTCTAGCCCGGGCAACAAAGTGAGACTCTGTCTCAAAAAAAAAAAAAAAAAAAAAAAAAACATTCAATATAACACACTACATGGGTATATGACTAAAATAACTTTATAAATCAATGAAGAAAGAATGAACTATTCAAAAAATAGTACTCAGGAAAGTATGACTCTCCATATTTTAAAAAATAAAATTGGCTTTGTAGCTCACATTATACACAGAAACAAATTACAGTTGTATTAACGACCTAAATATCTAATGAAAAGCTTTGAAACTTTTAAAAGAGAATATAGGTAAAGATTGTATAACTTCATCATAGAAAATCATTTCTTTAAAGCCCAAAAATAGCACAAAACATAAAGTAAACAATTGATCTTTGACTAAAATAAAAGAAACTTTTATATGACAAAGAACTAACAAAATTATGACTGAAAGACTCATACTACACATAAAACTCATAAACAATTGTTATACTAGAATAAAAAGGAGTCTATATAGATCAGTGAGAAAAAAGAAAGCCCAATAAACAAATGGATAAAAATATGAGCAAGTAATTTGCAGACAGAAAAATCGTAGTACCTAACAGATAATCAAGATATAGCAATTAAATCACCCAGCATACTGAAAAACCAATTAAAATATTGGTAATCCCAAGCGATGATGAGATGCACAGGAAATTTGCAGTGTATTTTTTCATACACTGCGGATGAGATGGTAATTGTTACAATCACTTTGAAAGCTATCTGTCATTATCTAGTTAAGCTAAAGTTGTGCATGTCTTAGTACATGGCTATTCCAATTCCAGTTATATTCTTCAGAGAAACCACTGCACAAGAGTATAAAAGGGAATGTATCAGGATGTTCACTGCAGGACTGTTTGTAATTGCCAAAAATTTACATAACAACTAAACAACTCTCTGTAAGGGTTGTAAAAAAAACTTGTGCTATAATCATATATTGGTATAGTATCCTGCTGAATACTAATACAGCAGGAAATATGAATAAACTACATTTACATGAATCAATATGCAATAATCTTAAACCATAATGGTGAATGTAGACTGTTACAAAGTGATTCTTAAAATGTGATACCACTTATGTACATTTGAAACCCATAGAGCGATGTTTTATACAATGCTTGCAAATGCATGTAGATATGGTGCAAGTACAACAGGATATACGAAGGTCAACTTCAGAATAGTAGTTGCCTCCCAGAAAGGGGGTGAGAAAAGGGAGGATTGATGGTCTTTGGCTATATCTATAATTTTCATTCCTTCACTATAAAAACTAGTGCTAAAGCACTAAAGCAACTAGGACACAATGTTAACATTTTTGAACCTAAATAACGCACATGTGGGTAGTACTGTATCCACCATTGTTTTCTTTTCTTTGAAATCTTTTGTGAAGAAAAACTTAAATATTTACAGGGTGTTACAGTAAATGTTCAATCAGCAGTAGGTTCCAAGGTGGCACTGAGGACTGAGCAGGCCATTCTGTTGGCCAGAGTGTGCTGAGGGAGTCTTCCAAAACGGCACTGTTAACCCTGTGGTGGGAAGAAGAAGAAAGAGGCTCCTGGCAGATTTGAGGGAGGGGCACGTGGGAAGCCATGACAAGGCATGGGGCTGTTGGGGAACTTGAGTCACGTGGAGTAGCGAGCCATGAAGTGGCAGGAGGTGCACAAGGTGGTGGAAGATGCGACTACAGAGGAAGATTGAGCTTGTCTTGGCTGTGGGTCCAGCTTTGATATCTTGTACTAAACACTCACTGCATGAGCTCAATTCAACCTAGAGTGTCATTTTCCTCTTCCCACACAGGCAGTTATTTGTGTTCCTTTCTTCCTTAAGACACTCTACCAATAGTTGCAATTAACATCTCATAGAGTCAAGGAATTACATTTTGGAAAAGACCCTAGCAATCTTCTGCTAATCCAATGCCTTTATTTTACCAATCAAAGAATATATTGATCCCTTTGATGGTGACCCCCTCTGAAAGTTTTTATCTTTGTAATCCAAGTAAACTTGATTTGGTTTTCTGGAAGAAATGATTCCTAGCACATCAGGAGACAGACTGTGCCAGGAGAAATTATTCCATTGGTAGAAAATTTCTTGAAAGTAACATTGTGATAAATACAGACAGGTGCTTAATAAATTACAAATGATGTTGATGGATTTTTACTTATGAAAATCAATAATGAAAGAAGTCACTTTAATTCATTTTCTAAAGAATGATATGGAGGTGTCATCTCATTCTACTCTCAACTTTGGGGATTTTTTTTTCATCATAAATGGGAGAAGAATTAGGAAGAGGAATTAATAAGGCTTGGCACTGTATACAGAAGATGAAGGAGTGATCATAGACAGTGCAGACGGTTTAAGTCCACGTGACAGAGAGGAAAGGGTGAACTTATAAGGACGACAGTTTGCACAAGGGGACTATGAGCATGGTTTGGGGCTGGACTGTTGAAGTTTAGACTATGAGTACACATTCTAGATCATTTTGTCCATTGCCCTCCCCCCACTGCCACCTGCAACAGCTGATAAATGTAACCAAGCCTTTCTCAAAGCTTCTCTGTAACATTCTGAAATACCACTTCTCCCTTAAAAGGACATTCTCTTCCTTTTCTTGATTCAACTGCACCTCTCAGCAGAAACCTGGCAGCTTAGAAAGTTTAATCCAATAAATAGTGTGCCCCAAACTTTGGGAAAGTTACTCTCTTGTTTCTGGTTTTCCCTCCTGCTCACTTTGGTCTGAAACCTCTGTGTTTCCTGATTTTCTTGATCATGCTTGAGCCATAGGTAGATTAGAATGTCCGTGAGGCACACTCCTAATTTGTAAGGCTGCCATCGCTGGAGGTGTCAGCCTGGGCGACTCTGACAGCAGTATGGATAAGAGTATCAATCTGGATTCAGAATGATCTGGATTTGAAGATGCAGATTTTATGGACTCATTCATTCCTTCCCCTAATAATTAGTGGTCTAAATAGTTCTGGGCAGTCTCTTCATGTTATCAAACATATACTAGTATTTACAATTAACACAAAACTATACATATGTAGGTAACAGACCCTTTCCTTCCTGGGTCACTAGTCTTTTCCCTCTTTTATACGGTTTTGAGCTAAGATCATTGTGGAGAACAGAGCAACACATTGCTTATCTCTCAGCAGACAACACAGTGCCTCAGGTAAAGGCAAAAATGCCACTGTATTAGCTCAGCTACCTGATTTCTTTCATGACTTCACAAAATGTCACCATATACTACAAAACATTATATACATTTCTGTTTGTTTGGTTTTTTTTTTTTTTTGGTTAGCAGTTACAAATATTTATTCACAAGAAAATAGCTCAGCTCTTTTTTTATTCCAATACTTCCTGTGGAAATATCTGTATCATTATTTACATGTTAACAAAACCTGAGGAAAAATTCAAGCAGAAGGCATTTTGTATGATTGCCGTGTCTCTTGTATTATGCTCGTGCTTAAAAGCACAGAGATGCAGATGACAGAGCCTGTCTCTGTTGGAAAATATGCTTAAAATAGAAGCAGTGTCAGCCATTGGTTGATATGCGTAACTGTTAAAAACCAAACTTCGTTTTGTCAATGCCTGCCTCAAGAGTTTACTCTAAATGAATTTAATGATGGGTAATAGCTCCCAAACTGTGTATAAAATGTTCTAAATAATTCACAGTTGTCTTAATATGCACCAGTTAAGAAAAATTAGCAGGTCCTAATATACAAACACGCTAATATGTCCTCTATGGGCTCATGAACGTATTAGCAGGAAGGCTTAGGGAGGTATGCTTGTAAGTCAGATGCGTTATGCCCTGAATCGTGTCTGAGGACTTTAACTTTTGGACATCAGGTTCAGATCATGGAGCAGTGTCTACACCTTTGTCTTGCAAGCAAAACAGGTGTGTTTTATTTTTAAGGTAAAGTTGAGATTAGGATTTAGATAAGTGGCAGGTTAATGATAGGACATTTTTGCCTTTAAGGAATTGGCAAATTCGAAAGTCACTAGCCCGGGAGGGCATGGTTTGTCTTCTTGAAATCAGGGGATCTTAACCTGGGGGCTCCAGGTGTCCCTGACATATTGCCAATTTGTGAAAAGTAGGAGAAAGGGAACTAACAAAAGAGAAACTGGAAAAGGGACTTCTCTATAATTAACATTTTTGCAAGATTTCCTTTAAACAGTTTCTGTGCACTAGATTCGGTAAAATATAAAGATATGTTGATTTATTGTCTATAAATTCTGAATATTTCTTTCATTTTTTTTACCATAATTCACACTTTCTCTGAGAATGGATCCTTTTTGTCAAAGTTTAATAATTCTGTTTTTTTCTCCTGCTGACTGCCAAGAAAATAGCATGCTTGAAAATGTCTTTAAAAATAAATTACTTACAAGATTTGGGACAGAAAGAATATTCTCTTCAGTACTTAAAAAAAAAAATCTATAAAATGAAAAGGTACATCTAGTTCCAGTGTAAATACTTAGATTTTAACAAATATAACAGGTTTGTCCTTCATCTTTAGGAAGTCCTCCAGGAATTTTTTCCTAGGTTAGCTTAGAAAGTTATTTTTGCCTTCACTGCGTCTTACGTGTAAATTCCTGCACAAAAGCATGATATGGTGGAGAGTAGGTATGTGGGGCCTGCATTCATTTCAGATCCGGACTCTGCCATGTCTACACGATACAGCTTTACAAAGCTTCATCTCTCCAGCTTCTTCCCTGTAAGGTGGGGGTCAGAACACCTCAAACTTTGGAACTGTTATGAGGATTAAATGAAAAACTTTTTAGCTAAAGATATAACATTGATGTAAAATACATGATATTACGTAACATTTACTTTTAATATACATTTAATATATTTGTTATTATTTAAATATATTGTCTGAATGAATGTCTTTAAACTTTGCATTAATAAAAATCCCAGGAGAGTTTCTCAAACATACTAGAAGCTCACCAAATGATACATCCCTTCCCTTCCTCCCCACTCAGTGCCGTCTCTTCCTGAAAACTCATCACTGCGAACCTGGATGGGTTTTAGAGTCTCTCTCTCTCTTCATATGCTTGTGTATCTAGATAATATACACGTATTACTCTCCTACCCTTAGATTTCAACAACACACTCAAATATGATCTCTCTTGAAACTCCTTAGCTTTTACCCTTCCGTTCCTGTAGACAACACTCCTTTTACATGCAAGATGCCTATAAACTGTTATTATATTAATTTGTGTGGATACAGTATGTATCACAGAGGAAAAGCTCTACAGAAATATAATGTATAAAAACACACATCAGTCCTCTTCAGCGTGGCTTCTGTACCATAACAAATTGTTTTGGAAGCTCATAGATCACAGGATCCTGGAGTGCTGGGAAGAAGATACCTGGCTTGTTAGAAGCAGAGATGTTCCTTTGATCGTTCGCTTCACAAGTCTTAGAGCATATTCTAATGTTTTCCTTAGAGAATTAGACCATCTTATTTTCCATGGAAGAAATAATTTGCATGTCACACTTTAATACACCTGTGATATCCACTTAAAATCTCCCCAGAGCTGGCTACCCACAACTGCACCCCCGCCACACACACGCACACAACCATGTCTCATGTGTAACTGAAGTTCTCACACGTGGGAAAGGGGCCAACCTCCGTTTCTTGCCAGTGTTACATTATCCTATTACCTTGTTCCTGCACCTGCTCTGTACAAACAATTGTGATCCTGTCCTAAAGGCCAATTATCATTAGCTGAGGGTGAGCTTTTGTTAAACGGCCTGGAGGGGCTCACCATGCTGTAGATACAATCCCCGCCCTAAAGGGATGGCACCAGCCAGTGTACAACTGTGGTCTGTTTCAAAAGATTGAAAGGGCAGGAATCTGCCAATACAAATGATAGATAAGAACGTGTGCATCCTATTTTTATCCCTGCTCTCTTTACCACCAGCAGCTATGCTCTGCACTGCAGCCAAGGTTTCTGTGTCCTGCGCCTGTAGCCTGATAACCTTTCTTGCTTGTGTTTTATGATGCCATATGCTTCCGTCCTAAAATAGTGCTGAGGGTCCTCTGAAGAAAAACTGCCTAGCAGCTCTCCGAATGTCAGTGGGATGTTTGGAGGAGGAAAGGTGTGCTTTGCTGTTAAACATATTTTGGCTCAGCTTTCTGCTTGGCAAAATGCTAATTGTGTAACTTGGGGAATTCATTTAATATCATTGAGCTTGTTTCCCGGAGTGTAAAATGGAAATAATACTTCCATTTTATGGTGTTGGTATGATGATTAAACAAGGTGGTATATGACACACACACACACATTTGTCATTGTTGTATTAATCTTGATAGGCTAGATTATGCTTGCAGTAAAAACAACTTTAAAATTTCAGTAGCTGGAAACAATACATTACCTTCTCATACTATGTGACCATTGCAGGTCAGCAGGTAGTCTGGGCTTGTAACTGCCTTAGCCCAGCACCCAAAAGGAAGCAGCAGCCAGTATCTTGAACTTCAGCTCATCGCTCATGGATCAGAACTGGTAACCTGGTTCTGCCCACCCACAAGGAAATCTGGCTGTGCAAACTGCAATCTTTACATGTACCTGAAGACAGTAAATCAGAAATATTTGGGGAACAATATTAATGTCTACAATATTTGTTTCATAAATATGAAATCACATTATAGTCAGTACTCTGAACTTTAATTTTTGCATTTAACAATATATTGTGGAAATCCTTCTAGGTCAACTTGTTTAGCTCTAACTCATTAATTTTAGTGGCATGATGCTATAAATACACCACAATTTATGCAGTAATTTATTTATTGGTAGACTTCCTAGATACTTTATTTTATTGCAATATGAACACACTCAATGTATCTTTACATTCTGGTGCTTTTATTTCTATAAGATAAATAACTTGAAATATCTAAATCTGCCAAAAAGAATCCTGATTCTAAAAAGAAAACATAAGGCTATGTTTATAAGGCTATAAATCTCATTTTAAATGGAATTTATAGTTTGGAGCAAAATGTAAAGAAATTAAATACTTTGGAACAACTAAAATTCTCACAAATCTTTGGCAATTTTCAACCTTTACCTAATCTATCCCCTATTTTTTCCCAGACATGAACAGCAGTACCTGCTCCCAATTTTTTTTGTTTGTTTGTTTGCGACAGAGTCTCACTCTGTTGCCCTGAGTAGAGTGCCATGGCATCAGCCTAGCTTACAGCAACCTCAAACCCCTAAGCTCAAGCGAATCTCTTGCTTTAGCCTCCCGAGTAGCTGGGACTACAGGCACAAGCCACGATACCCAACTAATTTTTCTATTTTTAATAGAGACGGGGTCTTGCTCTTGCTCAGGCTGGTCTCTAACTCCTGACCTCAAGCGATCTTCCCCTGCTGCCTCCAAGAATGCTAGTATTATAGGGGTGAGCCAACATGCCCTGCCTGCTCCCAAATTTTTTAACTTAGAATGACAGTCTAATGCATATTACCAATACAGACTTAAAGTTGCTTGATGTTATAAGACCTTGCAGAAAAATTTTCACCAGATCTCATCTCCTTTTGGTTGTGATCACAACGAAAATAATATTGACAACATGGCCCATTATGGAGGAGATCCTTTTTTGGGGGGGCTCCTCTTCCTATCAATGGTAACGCAGAACAAGAAAGCAGCCCTCCAAGATAATGCTGCAATCAAGAAACTACAGGAACTATACTACTGATGGTTCTCCCTCAATCACCTCTTTCTCCACCTGTTTTATCTAAGTGATTCCAATCTCCCCTTCTCATCATGTTGCTATCTGCTAAGTGTCTGCAGAATAATTTTCACAGAGCAATCCCTTAGTAAGCATGATTATCGCAAGTGCAGAAATAAAATTGCTTTCTATTCAAAGTTTTAAGAAAAAAGAAACCCTTAGCTAAAACAAACAAAGTTGAAAAAAAACTAAAACCCTACAAAAACATAAAAAACTGCTCACACCCGTTAGATGTCTCAACGATATTTTTAAGAATTCACCTTCTGAAAGCAAAGATATGAAATGACTTGTATAAACTGATGGCTTCCTGGATCTTCCAACCTTATGTCAGGTTGGATTAAGAGATAATAAGGGAAAACTAAGACCAAGAGAACTTTCACTATAGGTGCCAAAACACTGTGGTAGAAAGGCCTACTTCTCAGGGAATAAAAACCTGCCAATTGTATGGCTGCTTTTAATCTTTATCTGCAAGACAGATATTCAAAATCTTTTATAACTAGACTTGCAAGAGTCAGAAACGATATTTAACCTATTAGAACAGATGTCGGCTGTAAACAATCCGTCCGCCTGGACCAGTGCACAAGAGCTGAATGTGAGCTCTACTTATACATCAATGAATTGCCTAAAGAATTTTCACTAGCCTTCCACAGCAAGCTCTGATCACATCTCCTTGCTCAGAATATAAATGTATTATGTTAAATATGAGAAAGCCTGGAAGCTGTATCCCCTCATAATGACAATCTACTTCCACTTCATTCTGTAATTCCATTCTAGCTTATTCAAAAAGAGAGAAAAAAAAAAAAACAAACTAAAACACCCCCCAAACAACATGCATACAGACAAAAGTAGCAGCAGCGCAGCACCACTCTGTGTTCATGAACCACTTGAAAGTAATTTTTAACCTTGTTCTTAATTTGTACTTTGTAGATTAGCTTTCAGTTCTGGTTTTAACATACTGCACATTTAGATAAAACCTGGGGAAAAAATAGATGCTATTCTTGTAGTAGGAATATAACATGTTGTTAATGTTTAGTGACTGTATTAGTTTTCTAGAGCTGCTGTAACAAATCACCACAAAGTTGGTGGCTTAAAACAACAGATATTTATTCTCCCATTGTTCTGGAAATCAGAAGTTCAAGTTCAAGATGGGCCCAAGGTCCCTCCAGAGGCTCTTGGGGGAGATCCCTTGTGGCAGCATCACTCCAGTCTCCAAGTCCATCCTCACAATGTCTTCTCCTCTTTCTCTCTCTCCTCGGTGTGTCTTTTATGAAAACACTTGCCATTGGATTTAGGACCCACCCAGATAATCTAGGATGATCTTCTCATCCCAAGATCCTTAACTTAATTACACCTGCAAAAACTCTTTTTCCAAATAAAGTCACATTCATACGTTCTAGGGCGTTGACATGTCTTGGGCGGCGGGGGGCACCTTTCAACATACTGCAGGGAAAGTAGGAACAAGAAAGGAGACACAGATGCAGGAGGAAGATGGAACAGATAGCTTGAGTCTAAATCAAAGAAAAAAATACTGAGAAAGGAAAAAAAATTTTAAATCTTTTCTTGCATCAAATATGTGCAGTAATTTTTATCTAAGTACACTTCTTTGGTTCCATTACTTCACCTTATGTATACCTTAATATTTTATATTTCTACTGTGTCTTTTTCATTAAGAGTTAAAGCACTTCAAGAGTATGTCCAAATTTCTACCCTTAACGTTGTGAGTTTCTTTAAAGCCTAATAAAAACAGAGAAGAGCATAGACAAACAGAACACTGAACAAAACCTCAGGTCAAAGTAGATCGTACCCTGCTTCTCACATTGAGATTTGGGGGATTTCAAGGTCTACGCTTACCTTTAAATCACCCTAATAGGGGAGGTCTTCTGGAAAGCCCAATCTGCAGTCTTATAACAGGTGTAACAGGTCCTGCCGGCCAATGGCTGCCTATGTTTGAGCATCTCCGGCCCTGTCTACGAGCTGGGAGTGCTGTGCTGCCACCACCACCGCCACCCCTCCCCCGCCCCCAACTGCTTCCAATCACTTCCCAGGAACTCCTCTTGCATACACTCTGTTTCTTCCAAAGTAATCACTGGAACTCCCTTTACACGTGGCCCTCACTCAGAAATTAAATGCATAGTTTTCCATGGCTACTCCTAGCTACAAATTTACACACTTGTTTTCAGCTCTGTGTGTTGTCATTCCAGCACATCCTTTCATTGAGTATATCCTCCTTCCCATTAAATTTTAAACTCCATGAAATCAGGAGTCCCATCCATGATTTACCAGTTGGCCCTTGAACAACATGAATTTGAACTGCACAGGTCCACTTATACGAGGCTCTTCTTCAACCAAACTCATTGAAAATACAGTATTGGGGGATGTGAAACTTGCATATATGGAAAGCCGACTTTCCTGTGTGTGGGTTCTGCAGAGCTGACTGTCAGACTTGAGTATGTGTGGATTTTGTTATATGTAGGCTATCCTGGAACCAGTCCCCTCCATAGTCCAAGGGATGACTGTACTTTGGAACCAAAATACGTGTCTCTCTCTGGTAGGTTGATTCCTAGGGCGTGCTTCTCAAACCTCAGTGTGTATCTGAATCACCTCGAGATCTTATTAAAATACAGATTCTGAGCTAGAGCTTGAAATGCTGCATTTCCAACAAGTTCCTGAGTAACTGGGATCTGCTGATCCTTGGGAATCCCATTTTGGGTAAGGAGGTCTTAGGGCACCAAACAAGTTTCAAGGAAGGGATCTGTAAGTTAAGTGTATCTAAAAAGGGGAATGGGAAGGAGATTGTCATGCAGCTAAGTGACACTAAGAGTGATCACAGGGGCTCTTTACCATTTAGAGCATCTGGGTAAAAATTCCATGCAAGCTACTTAGGTCTTGGATTGGGACCCCTGTTACAAGTGATTGCACGGGGTTGCCCTTCCCTTAGACATTTTCTCACCTACCTTTTAAAAGTGAAAAAAAAAAATCCCACAGTTTTTTTTTTTTCCCTAGAATGCTGTAGGATGACCATTTTCTTACACCAGTGCAGGGAGATGATTACCAACAGCAGCAATCAAGCTGGGCTATGATTAAATGGGTCATAATTCAACATAAGTTTGTCTTATGAGATGAGACCAACACTGACTCTGTAAAAGACAAGAGTGTCATCAAGAGCTATATGGACATTTATAACAGTGGGCCCCTAGAAGAAGGCTTCACTGAGGTGGCATTCAGAGCAGGGTCAACAGAAAATGCTGGACACACGTGCACATCAGCTCTGCTGCCTGCTGAGGCAAGGCGGTGCTGGTAGCTACTGGATACAGCCACCAGCTTCCAAACTGCTGCCACCACTAAGGTATATGCCATCCTGGGCCTTTCTTCACCCATCTTCTGTGTTAACAATAGGTAGCATTTCTTAGCTTTTGCAACTTCAACTACTCATCCCTGAATTCAGCCTGAGACACTGAAATGCCAGCATCCTCTAAGAGCAGCATGGTCTAACACAGCTTTCAATGATGACCGGAATGTGCTATAATCTGCCCTATCTGATACAGTAGCCACTAGCCACATGCAGCCATTGAGTACTTGAATTGAGGCTAGTGCAACTGAGGAACTGAATTAGAATGTTTTTTTTTTATTTTAATTAATTTAAATGTAAAGAGCCACATCTTGCTAGTAAATACCACATATTCGACAGCACTGTTAGAGGCTGTGAACTCAGGGAGGACAGTTTAGGAAGATGCATTGCCAAACAAGGGAAATGGCTCTCCAAGGTAAACCCCAGGCTTTTCATACACTTACCTTGAATAAAGGGCCCTCACACTTCAGGGCACCTCCTTTAATATCTGAGCCCAAGCTAGTGGCTGTGTCAGTGTTCTGAATGTTACAGTCACAATGCCTCTTGGCCAATTAAGATAGAGACACACAGAGCCCTTAGGTCTGGTTTAGTATTTGGCAAGTGAATAAAAGATTGCTTCAGGCTCAGTTGTTTTAATGAGGCCATATGGGGTTTCTGTGGGTCTACTGTTCTGACCTGTGGGGCAGAGAGTAAGGTAGGAAAGGCATGCAATTTAAAAACACATTTAAGAAAAAATGTAATTTGCTGATGAATACACACAACCTCCTCTCCTCTTTTCAGAAAGAAGTTAAGAGGTGATGCATTTGGGGTAAGGGTCCGAGGATTAGCAAAAGAGAACAACAAGTGTTTGCCCATAACACAATGCAATAAAATCCCCTTCTGCATTCAGCTAGCATAACAGGTCCTCTGTCATCTCTAAGGTAAGGCTTATACTTAGCCAGGGACCCAGTGCCATGTGTCTGATGTGAGCAGATGTAGTGAGTTTCACCTGTGGTTGGTTTGGCTGGTAATCCAGGTGAGGGGCTGGGGCATAGTCACCAAAGGCCTGGATGGGCACCAGAAGGGACTGGGATCTAATTAAAGAGACTTGCGTTCCACTTGCGTCCCCCTCTAGGGCAGGTGATGGCAGCTGGACACCTGACTTTCCTAACTACATAATGAATGAAACTCTTATGCTGCTACGGGCAGAACATTTTGCAGATGAGAAGTAGTATAAATGACAGAGTGGTAGAATTGGAGTGATCAGAAGTATACAGCATGCAGTAATATCCCCATTGGATTATTGACCTTTTTACCTGTGAGGTGAGCTGTACATGTAGAATTTGCCTAGTTGGAGGGAGACTAGCCTTTTGTGGAAGTGGCAGTCACAGGGAATTGTGGAATTAGCTTTGGGGAAGTTCCTGGAAACAACTGGTAGTGACAGTGCATTCTTTAACTGACACTGTTCTGGTAGGCTGGAAAAGAGTACAAGGGTGTGACTCAGACGGAATGGGGTGTGGTGGACTGAACACAGGCTTGGAGGCAGACACACCTGGCTGTAAACACCTGTATCTCCATTTATGTTTTGCATCAAAATCTCCTGGGGAGCTTGTTAAAGCTGAAGATTCCTGGACCCTACACTGACCTACTAAACCAGAATACCAGGATTTCGGGCCCCAATAACTCTATTTTTAAAATAAGCACCCAAGGAAACAGTGATACGGGTCTTAGCTCTCTAAAAGGTGATGCAGGGCTGGCAATATCTGAGTCTTAGGATTGTTGTGGGAATTGGTGGTTTATTAGACACAGTGATTTTTGGGGAAAAAAACCCACACAGAATAAATCAAGGCTCAATAACTAGTAATTGTCACTATTTTGCCATGGATTTGCATTATTTAAGACACTTCTCTTTTTGGAAATCTTGGTAGATGTCCTTGCTTTGCTAAGCCTTAGTCACTGTGCTAAAACAACTGGAGTATATTCGGCCAAATTAACTGGGATCCCAAAGTTGCAAATCGTTGTTGCTTCTTAGTATTAATAAAAGCAGCTTTTTCTTTTCTAATGACGTTGTGTAAGGTCCCCTTTGGGTTGGCGAATTTATATTGGGGATGAAAATACCAATTATGTTATAACAGGTTGTTTGCTCCCGTGAAAGTCAAGGGCAATGGGACCACCCCAGAACGGTAATTTCTTGTGGCCCTAGCGAGGCGCTTCCACCCGAGGGCTCCCGGCGCAGTGTCTTCTGTGTGGCACATCTCTTGCTTTCATTTGGCAGCTTGAGGCTAGAAGAAAAGGGTGGGGTGGGGGGAGGTTGCCGGCGTTCTGCCCTGGAGCTCTTGAGAGTAGCTGCAAAACCAGCAGGCTCTAAATCGCTGGGCGAGGATTTACGGAGGGGTGGGGCTGCAGGAGGAGGCAGTGCACGTGAGACCCCGAGAGAGGTGGGAGCGGAGTGTGCCAGGTAGGACCGGGTAGCGCCTCCCGCACACCCTGCTCGGGCCTCGGGATTCGGATTGCCTTGGGATCCGGCTTGGTTCTGGCGGCGGCGAGGTCGGCGAGGTCAAGACCCTCTCGGCGGCGCCTGCCCCTGACCCGCCCCGCCGCGGTGGCCTTCATGTAGAGCGGCGGGTGCGGCGCGGGGCGGGGGCATGCTGGCCAGGCGGAGGGGCGCGAGCGGCAGCGCGCGGGGGCCGGAGCAGCGCCCGGCCCCGGGCTCCCGGGGGCCGGATGGCGGAGCCCACGCGCGCCGTGAAGCCGGGGAGGTTTGCGCTCCGCTCGCCGCGCTGCAGGGAGGGCGCGGTGCCAGGCGCGAGCGCCCAGAAGCCTCAAAAGAAAGCTTTTTATTTGCTGAGGATGAAGCCCCTGAAAGAGCCCGCCCCCAACAACAACAACAACGTGTCCTTTGTGATCCACTGTCAACTAGGCAAGGAGATCAAACACATTTGCAGCAACTGCAGTCGGGGGGAGGACGCCCGGGACGGTGAGTGGCGGGGCCCGTCGGGGCGGCGGCGGCGGCGAGCGCGGGAGGCGGGAAGGTGGCTCTGCCTGTCCCCAGTTTGGGTACACGGCCACGTCCCAGTCTGGAGAGCTGTGGGGACGTCCGCGCGCCTGGCACTTTGCAGCCCTGAGCCAAACCCGGCTCGCAGCCCTGCACATCCCATCGATGTGTCTGCTGCCCAAAATGAGGGGTTTAAAACAGTTCGAGGAGCAACTCTGCGATTTCCATTTGTGAAGGTGGGGTTTTAGGAGATTTGTCTGCGGCAACATGATGTGCTTTTAAAAAGATATTATACCTGCTCCCCCGACTCAGGGGCTTCTTAACTGTTCCCCAGTCCTCGCCTTATGGTCGGATACAGGGTTTGGTGGGCTGCGTTACAGACGTGGGCTTCCTTCGGTGGGTCCGGCTTGGAGAGGTGGTTTGGCCTCGGCGGCGGCGGCGCCAACGTTCTAGAGACTTGTGGAGTTGTTGACTGATGCCTGCTTAGAGTAAAACATGGCTGTGATTTTGGAGTGCCGCTGCGGGTCCCTCTTGGAACGATGCCTAGTGGCCAACATGGGGGGCGTGGGGGAGGGGCGTGCGGTGGCGCCTTCCAAGTGAGCCTGGGCGTGTGCCAGCCAAAGAGCTCCCGCAAATCCGGTCTCAAGTGGGGCTGTGAGGGGGTGCAGGCTGCCAGCGACTCTGGGCAGGAGGGGCAAAGAACGAGGGACAGCCGGCGCGGACCAGGCAGAAGCCTCTGCAGATGCGGACGCGCCTGTGGGGCCGCCTTCGCGGGAGCCTCCCGGCGGCTCCGGAGCAGCTCACGGAGCAGGCTCCGCAGGGCCACTGAAGGTTGTGGAAAAGTTTTAGGCAGCACATTTTACAGGGAAAGCATTAGCTGCTGGCCAGCCCGAAGCGGACAAGCACGCATGCTTGGGCAGGCAGATTTTCCTCTCAGGCAGGCAGGTTTTGCTTGGTCCCTTTGGAAGAAGGAATATCACTTAGGATCCCTCCCGTGCTTTGTCGGCCTCTGAAGTGCAGAGTAATGAAGTGACTGTGGCTTGGCTAATGTCTTTTCGAAATTAGAGTCCTGCTAGCATAATTAGAGTTTTCTTTGATTAAACTGCAACGGAGGCTGTAGAGGACGGCACCAGGTGTCCAAGAGGAAAACTGGGACGGAGCTGGAGAAAGGCTCATGCACAAAGCACACTACGGTGCCTATAGGTGTGTAGGGGAGGATATCCGTTTCCCAGCAGCACGCGTTGACGTTTTGGATTCCTGTGGTTACTGCATTAGCTGATAAGAGACCTACGGAATACAAATGGATTAATCAGACGATGCAGAGCCAGACCTTTCCCATATAATGTAATAGAGCACGAGGAGACGCGGGCTACAATACTTAATAAATGTCAATCGCTCTGTTGACTGAATCACTCCCCAAATGGGCTGCTTCTGCAACCTTGGGGGTTTATTTAAATTCGTATCTCTGAATGCTGCTACAGTAAGGAAAGGTATATGCCTATACTCAAGGATGTATGTTTACATACGTAGTTACGAAATCTATCACTGGTAAACATGTGGTATGCACCATCTATGGAGGCAGGTATGTATTTTAACCTACAACACACACCTTGCAACATGCATCATCTCTACAGTCTCAAACACTTCAGAATGTCCCTAAGGAGCTATGTGTGGATGTTCACATATCACCTGATATGATTAAAATACTTAATCTCAAGATTCTTAAATAGGGGAGACTGTGTATGTTTTTAGTGACTAGTTTTTGCCTAAGTCTACACTGCTTAATCCTACCAAGAGTGAGAGTGTGGTGCACTCTCATTTAATCACTGAAACGGAATGAGGTCAGGAGTTTAACCCTTGTTCTCTTACTGCCAGAACCCAAAGCAGCACTGCCCACTGTGAAAGGAAAAGAAGTTCAAATAAATTTCACTTTTCACAAGGTGTGACCTTCCCTGATAGTTTGTAATGAGTAGAGGTTCTTTTAGGTAAGTTCTCTGGAAGCTATTTGCAATTTGAGTCATGTTTTCTGTATGCCAGGAGCACAGGCTATTTTAAGAGAAATGTATGGTCCAGATTGTAGTGATGCAAACAGATTTCCCCAATGTCCTATTTGGTAAGGCTGTCTGTACAGGAAGATGCTTTTAAGGTAGGGCATACCTCTGTTGTGTCCATCCACTACCATAAATATGTCTGGTTCCTGGTTCAGCACCGAGAAGGCCACTTAGTGGCAATCACAGAAAATTCTGGTCCAGCTGGAAAGCCCTTACTGGAAATTTTACACCGGTAAAATTTTACAAAGGCACTGGTGACTGAGTTTCTTTCATACTTAATTTATTTATATATAAAATAACAGTTATTTTAAACATATTTAAAGCATATTTAATAACTTTCAGCTCCAAGACAATCTATAACTAAAGAATAAAGTTTAAAAGATAAAGTATTCCTGGTTATTGAGCTGGTTATAGAAGGTGAAATTACATTTTAGCAATTATCTTTTTACTCAAGAGTATAAAAAAAACAGTTTCTGGTATCTGTTAACTGGTATTAAAGATGTTTTGCTGTTTTAAGCCATTCTCTATTTAAAAAGCAAAACAAATGTAGAATACAATTCACCATTAATGGCCAAAGGTAGTTTGTGTTTTCTTCCATCTCTGCTGTTTTGGTTCAATACTGAAACGATTTTCAGGTGAGGAAACAAGCTTATATAGGAAGTCCACAGAGCAAATACAGGGTAGAACAAAGTCTCAAATCCTCGTCTGTTTGACTTTAAAACCAAGGCACTTTCCACTATACTATCAAGTTGATTTTTTTTTTTTTGGTGGCATTTATGTCTGCCACATACATTGAATGTAGAAAATTAGCTATTGTGGTGTGTATTCATATCTGTGTGTGTGCTGTATCCATGTGTGGTCTCAATAAGCTAGGTTGATTACGGTAAAGAATTAGAAGGAATTGCAGAATTTCCTGGTACATTAAATTTTTTTTTTTTTTGCCCGCCATACCTACTTGATAGAGCAGCTGACTTTGGTAGGAATAGAGGGAGAGAAATTTACAGCTAAGTAGTAGATTAGAAGCTATGGATATGGTAGAGCTACCAAAACCATAGCTACATCATTATGAACTTATATTGAAAATTAATAGGAAAATATGATTGCATTTGCAAATATTAAAAATCAAATTTAGAAGAAATCTATTCTAGACGGCAAGGTATTTCTGTATATAATTTCATACACATTTTCTATTTTCATTTGAATTCCTTTTGAGTCTATTAATAGTGAGGAATTATTTTAGCAATTATACCATCATTAATTATGCATTTATATGTAATTTTAATCACAGTAAACCATTTTAACAGTTTTTAACAGTTGTTAGAAATATTTTGAAGCATGTCAGTCTTATTTTATAGTGACATTTAAAAAGTAAGAAAACGACAGCTTTAGCAACTGCTAGTCAATGCCTTTTACGTGTGATGCATCCGTATATCAGGGTTGTCTTCGTTTCTCTATATGTGATTTCTCTTTAAACATTTACATACAAATTCACTAATCCATGGACTTGCTAGATGCATTTCCAAGTTTTATGTTAGGGTTTAGAAATATTTGGCATGTTTTCTAATGGATTCCAATATGAACTTTTGAAATGACAACAATTTGTCATAATAACTTCTGTTGCGCTGACTGTAGGGTTCATTCATCAAGATGGCCTTTTAGGAGATATTGCCCTGTGAGTTTCTATGGGTGGCATCCCTCATTTTGCAGATGAGAAAATTAAGGTGCATGAAGAATAGGTGAGCAGTCCTCCAAGGTCAAAACACCATTCAGTGTCAAGGCTGCTAACAAAACCTGCCCTTGAAGAGGGAATCAGTTTCTAATAGTGGTCCAGAGTTGGATCTTGGAATCTCAATGCCGGTTCTCAAATGACTACTACTCTTGCTGGCGGGGTGATTTTAGGATATTATGACATTATTTACTGCTTGGAGTTGTGAGGATTAAATGAGATAATTGGTACAAAGCACGTAGCGTGGTGCCTGGCAAGAGAAAGTGCTTGAGAGATATTAGCCGTGATTACTATCATTTGTATCGTTACCGCCAAGTTCAATTTTGCCTTGGGTTTTTCCTCCTGCTGCACTGCTGCTTTGGCTCTTTTATAATTAAACTTCCTTGGATTGGGTCCAAGATGAAAGCACCCAATTCTTCTCTATATTTAACAGGTAAAGCATATATTTCTAATAAGGAAGGTGAGGTAAGGAAAGGATCAGACCGAGGAAAAAACCTCTTCAACATTGCTCATGTTGTCAAAAGTATTTTTGCTTTGTTTTTTTTTGCTTGAAAGTTTAAACAATCATGACTAGTAAGTTCTAGATAAACGGACTCACATATGTATCTAAATTTACAATGACTTAAGCATTTTTGGTTAGTTGAGTAATCAAAAAAATAGTCAAGTTGAGTTCCAGCAGTTTCTTAGGCTATACCAGATATATTGGTGGAAAAAATAGTGGGGAAAAGAAATGGGCTTAGCAGGATGTTAGGAAAGGGTGCACAGAGTGGGGAAATTCTAATCAAGATGGACTCTAATAATTCTATTATGTTATCATGTACTCAAACATTTGAGCTATTGTTTGATTCTCTTACATTTATTTGTAAAATTAGCAGCTTGTATGTGCAGGGCCTTCTTAGCTTAAGAGTAGATACCAAGAGGTTCAGCAACCTTTGGTGTTGCCTTTGAAGAGTTTGGACTTTTGTGAGAACAGGAAAGTAAGCTGCTAAATTATTAGAGGAAGCATTAACTGTATGAGGAAGGCAGGAGGTCTTCTCAGAAGAGGTGACATTTGGACTATTAGGACCTAAAGGAGGAGTTTTTCAGATAAAGGTAGGGAAGGGCCTTTTGATAAGGGAAAAATCATAGGCAAATCCAAACTGTAAAAGAGCATTTTCAGCAAAGGGGAGAAGTTCAAGTAGAATACATGGAACGTGGTGGAAATATATGTTGGGGCATTTCATTTTTTTCCTAACCAGTATATTTGTGAAGCATTTTCAATGTACCATCCTAGGCATTGGGAATATAAAAATCAGTAAGATCATAGAGAAAGCAGAGAGAGATAAAAAGGTAGACACATATATGCACAGAAGTTTTAAAAGTCTAGGAGAGCAGGTGGTTGTTTTTTGGAGGCAGACAGAGTGGTAGGTTCCACCTTGGGCATGAGAGGAGGTTAGGAAGAGCCTCAGGCAGTTTACGAAGGAGTTCAGATTGCATTCACTAAGCACTAGAGATGGCACAGGGTTTTGAAGCAGAGGTAACATAATCAAGTTACCTTTTTTAAATTTTATTATGAAAAATTATACACATGTGCAGAAGTAGAATAGGATAATGAACCTCCATAGACACATCACTTAGATTCCTTGATTCCTGTATTATTTTGAAACAAATTTGAGTGAGTTTTTATGATGGTGTTGCTGGTAGTGCCTAGCTAGGGATCTGACAAGAGAAAGGACCCAGCTCCATGGCTGCTCGTAGCTCAAGAAAGGGTGTTCCAAGACCTTGAGCAATCAGAGGACCGAGATTCCACCTTTGCTCTTACAAGCTCAAAATGTATCCAGTAATACACTTTCAATCACCAGCAATTCAAAATCAGTGTGTCTTACTTTTAGCATAACTTTAAACTCATAACATTTTACTGATAATTTTCCCTTCTGTTCTAATGTCCTTCTGATACCTTACAGACATCTTAAATATTCCCTTAGTTTAGGAGAAGATATGTTTAAAATATTTGTGAAATCTATAGCTTAAAATATACTCATATGACTAAAGGAGATAAAAATAATCACACTGAAAAACTTAACAGATAAAATATATACATAAAACTTTATTGGAGGTGGGTGGAAGGGATCAGTACTTACTTGGTAGCCAAACTTTTGTTTCTCTAGTTTGCTAACTAATGTACGAATGGTGAGAACTTTTTGGACTTGACCAGGTGCTTGGGGTTTCACGAAGTAGTTGCAAGACTGAAGGGAGGGGGCACATCGAGCCAGTCAGGAGCCACCATTCACGGTGTTCAGAGCGGTACTGCTGGTGGGCAAGCTACCTGTGCCAGGTGTTCAGTGTGATCAAAGCCAGGTAGCCAGGGGCTGGGGAAGAGGTGACCTTCTCTTCAACTAACAGGTTGTAAGGGAGAAAAGGAAAGTCCAAGGAGGCAAAAGTTGTAGTACTCTAAGTAAGAGAACCAAGAACTAATTGTTGGTTTGGAAAAGAAGAAATGAACTGTAGAGATTTTCAGCCCAGGGAAAAAAACCAGCCAGAATATTCGCAGTAGACCATGTGTGAGAAATCATGTGATGCTTGTTTTCAGTGTTGTGCTGTTTCTGTACTCAAGGCCAGAGGAAGGATAGAGCATGGTCATTTATTTATGTACATATGAAGCATGGATGCCTACCATGAACTTGATGTGTGCGCAGAGAGATAAAGGATGAGTTCCTGTCCTTGGAGACACTCAGTGAGGGACATTGTTGTGATAGCAGTAGTCTCAGGATGCCGAGGGCATGCAGGTGGGGAACCCATCCCCTCCTCCGGGGAGAAGGCCAGCGAGGTCACATGAAATGAGATGGTGCTTGAGCTGAACTGTGTTGGATGAGTAGGATTGGGCTGGCAGAGATGCCAGAGGAAAAGAGTCACTGGAGGCAGGATGAGAAGCAAGGTGCAGAGAAAGATGAGGAGGCCCAAGGAGGGCACCAGGTGTAGACTCTTCCCAGCGGGGGTCTGTCTTATCTTCTCTTCACTGCTGTATTTCTAGTCCCTAGAGCAGTGCACAGACGTTAGGCACTTAACAAATTTGTTCAATATGTGAATATGTGTTAATTTATTAATTGTTGATGTAGTAGATAAATGTGTACCCATTTATTGTGGGAACTACAAGGACAGTGGATTGATGTGGCTGGGGTGGCACAGCAGTTGCGGAGTGGTGAGAAGGAAGCCTGGGAAATGGGTAGAGGCCAAACGCCCAGGCCTGCCTGGATACCACGCAGAGGAGCTGGGACTTGTTCCATGACAGCGTGCACGATGCCCTGGAGGATTTTTTTTAGCTGCTTTATTGAGATATAATTCACACCATACAAGTCACTCATTTAAAGCATATAATTCATTGGCTTTTAACATATTCACAGAATTGTGTATCCATCACCACAATCAATTTTAGAACATTTTCATTACACCAAAAAAGCAACCCTGTTGCCCTTAGCCTATCCATCCAGTCCTCCTATACATCCCGCCCCCCAGTCCCAGGCAACCACTAATCTGCTTTTTGTGTCTATAGATTTCCCTATCCTGGACATTTTGTATACATGGAATCATGCAATATATGGTCCCTTGTGCCTGGCTTCCTTCACTTGGCATAGTGTTTTAAAGGTTTATCCACACTCTATCAGGTATCAGACCTTCATTTCTTTTTATGGCTGAATAATGTTCTGTTGTTTGGACATACCACATTTTATTCACCCATTCATCAGCTGATAGGCGTTGGGTTGTTTCTACTTTTTGGCTACTATTATGTGAATATGCCACTTTGAACGGTCATGTCCAAGCTTTAGTGTGCACATATGTTTTTAATTTCTCTTGAATGTATGTCCAGGAGCAGAGTTGATGGATCATATGGTAATTCTTTGTTTAACCATTTGAGGAACTGTCAGATTCTTCCAAAGTGGCTTCCCGGCGGCAATGAATGTATCAAAGTCCAATTTCTCTACATCCTTTCCAACACTTGTTATTATCAGTGTTTTGGATTATAGCCACCCTGGAGGACTTTTAAGGAAGAAAACGAGAAGATTCTAACTGAGTTGGTGGCCAAGAAAAGTGTTAATTCAGTTCATTTAAGAAAATTAGTAAATTTAGAAAACCTAGATATCTTACATAAATACATTTATATTACACTTTATAGTTCACACATCATTTCTTTGCAATCATCAGAACAACCTTTCAAGGCTGGAATTACTATTGTGACCATTTCAGAGAAGAGGGTCAGAGAATCAGAGTGGCTGTCGCTTCCTCACATCACCTGCTGATGCTGCCTCGGCTGGGCTCTCTCTGGCTCCAGCCTCCGCCTTTGTGGCCACGTCCAGCTGCTTCTGAGAGTTGACTTCACTGAACCTCGAAGGAGAGACTAGTTATTTTGGCCAATGAGGTTTAACTTCTTGAAGTGATTAAATGTGAAAAGGATCATTCCAGAAAATCTGGGCAAAAATGAACACACAGAGCAAACTGTTCATTCATGAAAAAGTAAAAGAGGAGATTACCTGAAGAAGAGGGTGTCTGGTTGGAATCAGGGGTCTAAGGGACCACTGATGCCCTCTGCCTGTCCTTGGGTCACTTCTGTCTTGAGTTTCTTCTACCTATAAAATGAATTTACTTCTGTTCACTTCTGTTCACCAATTTCAAATGGCTAGGGGAAAGAAAGAATTATATTTTATGACACCAGCAACTTATATGAAATTCAAATGTCAGTGTCCGTAAACACAATTTTATTGAAACACAGCCGTGGACAATTGTTCATATGCTGCCTATGGCACCTTTCAAGCTGCACCTGCAGCGCTGAGTTACTGCAACAGAAACCCACAAAGCCTAAGATATTTTACTTTTCAGCTATTTAAAAAAAAAGGTTTGCTGACCCCTGGCTTCATCGGAGTGCCTGTGATCAGAAGGTACCACTGCTAATCATTTTAGCACCACGTCTGAGCTTGGACCCTTTAGATTATCCAGTGTCCAATCACTGCCTGTGTCATTCATCTGAATTGCAGCTTCGGTTTTTTTAAAAGCTGGTTTGATGTCCTCGTGTCCTCAGAGGGACAGTTTTAAAATGAAAATCAACCTAAAAAGAAAGCACTCATCTGAATTCAGTTTGTGGAGTATCTTTAGTATTCCCACTCCCACCCTGACCTTTATATGGGCTTCAGGCTGGTGCATTCTGCAGAGGGATGGCTTTTCTAATCCCCCACCTAGGAGTTAACCATCTTGACGCTGTTATTGTTTCGGTGTGAACTTTAGAACAATCGCCTCTGCTATTTTGGCACAGGGAGATTTTCCTCCATAGTAATTATTTTGCAACCCACAAAAGTAATTATAAAATCAAATAATTATCTTCTAAACAAGCTGTAACCTCAGCAGTGGCTCTTGGGGGGGAAACTTTCCTGTTCTTTAATTCTCATTTTTAGGGCTGTAACCTTCTGCTTCCCTTGCCCCCCTTAATCTCAGTTTTGATGTTATTTCAAGTACAATGGCAATCTATAATGAAGCACCAGCTACTTTTGATGTGCCCTCAAAAAGTAGCACTGCTCCAAGTTTATGAGCGGAAAGAGAGAGCAACAGGCAAACAAAGGGGAAAGCAAAACTGAATTGAATTCTTCTGGTAATAGAAATAAAAAAAAAAGGAGATGAATACCAGCTTACTAGACTCGGTTCCTGGTTAGTTTGAGTTACCGAGAAACGCACCATGGCACGGTGTTCCAGATTCTGAAAGTGTTCTCAGTAAGAGTTGGCACCAGTACGTCCTGGCACAACTTGAGGAATGAAATCTGCTGCACAGTTAGCAACCATCCCTCTCTGACAGGCTGGGCTACTACCAGAATTAGATTCTTTTTTGTGAGACTTTAAGTCTGTCTCTGGGCAAGTGCTTGTCTGACATATCCAGGAGTTGCCATACTGGGTAACGTTCGTTTATGTTTGGACACTGTCACCGTTCTGATGAGCCAAGCTAATCCGCACGGTGAGAGGAGGCAGAGAGCAGCAGATCTTGGTAACAGGAACATCCCTGATCTGCCACACGTTCAAGAATTGCCCTCTGCGAATTTCAGTCACTCACTGATTTATGAGTCACTTTACCAAGCCCACTGAAAAGTCAAACGCGCCATCAGACGGGAGCTCATCATGCCCAGAATGAACACACAGCAAACCTTTTTGCCTGTCCAAAGCCTTAATGTTTTCATATCCAGAAAAATAGTCTGTGGCAGTTTCCTACTAGCCATGATATGAATTATTCATGCACTATTAAGCAGCCTGTGGCCAGAACACCACTACCCCAAGTAAAGCTGAATACAGAAGAAGAGATTTTAATATCCACTGCTGAAAATGCCCTTTGCAGTGGGAATAGAAGGGATGGGCTACTGCACCCGTGCCATCCTTGCCCTGGGTCTTTGAGGTTGGATCTGTGAATATAAATGCAGATTTCTTGCAGTAAAACAATAGAAATGGTTTGGAGTACCTGGTGAGTGTAGTAGTCATTAGGCTGCACGCCTCAGTTAATTTTTAAAGGTTTTCTAGAAGGCAAAAAAAAAAAAAAAAAAAACTGGGGGGAACGTATTAAAAAAAGGCATATCTATATTCAAGAAATAAAAGTAAAGATGAACATATAACAACAGAGAAGAGTTATTCTTTGGAAGAAGAAAACTTACTAGCATCATAGGAGACCCCATGTATAATATAAGGCAGATAAAAGGGGGCCTGCTCTGGTTTAGAGCGTGGTGGTAGCCTGCCCTGGGGTAGTGCCATGCAGCCCTGGAGCTTTCCAGGATCACAGTTTAAAAATTCTTCTCTGCTCTCCTACATTTCAGTGAGATATGGTGTGTGGTAGGGTGATAATTGTATCTCTAGAATATAAATGTCACCTCATAACAGATGGCATTATACCCCAAATTTTAATTCTGTGAAGATGACATCTAATAGGGTAGCTTGTAACTAAATGAGGTGTGACCAAATAAGCCATATATTATTTGTCTGTGCGTGGGGTGGGGCCTACATCCTAGGGTAGAGTTAGTTTTGGAAACAGGGATATATTGGCTAAAAAATCACATTATATCATATATAAATGCGTAGGAATATAACATTTTGAGATTCAAATAGTTTCAGGAGGAATGTTTAATCTCATGCCAATATTAATAATTACCTCTTTAATACATTGACTGCCACTCTAGAAAAAAATTTTTTTCCCTTGGGGCCATGGTGTTTTCTTACAAAAATAGGATAAAAACTTGGGGAAAAAAATGATCTTTTCTAATTTAATGATAACTTTATTTTTTATTGTTTTCTGCTCATGAGTTATATGCAACTTGAAAAATAGTTTCATGGGGCACCCAAGGTGAAGAGACATGAGTTACACATGCTTCACGAGGCCCCAGGCTCAAAACTAGTGTGAGTTAAATACAACTCACATGGCAGTTA
>CAUYRT010063342.1:0-13639 GCA_963574885.1 Lepilemur ruficaudatus | reverse complement strand
TAAAATTTGGTATATGTTTACAATGGAATATTACTCAATTTTAAGAAATGACAGTGAGCTAGCACCGCTTATATTATCCTGGATTAAGCTTAAGCCCATTATTCAAAGTGAGGTGACACAAGACCCGAAGAATGGGCCCCACATGTACTTGCCATCAAATTGGTATTGACTGATTAACACTATGGGAATCAAATGGTGGTGGTGTTCACTAGGGATTTGGGGAGTGGGGGGTAGACCCACATCCGAGAGATGTGGTGAGCACTGTGAAGGGGAGGGGCATGCTTGAAATGCATTTGGAGATGGCTGTTAGGGGTCTCAATAGGGGGTAGGAAATCCTCTAAAACTGATTTATGTGAATAGCTGTACAACTTGGTAATTTACTAATAACCATTTAATTGTACACTTAAAATGGAGTAAAGACATGATATGTAAATTACACTTCAATAAAGGAAAAAAACAAAACTATAAGATGCTATAACTGGAGTCCCAGAAAAATAAAAGAGTAGAACAGGAAAAAATTGAAATAAATAATAAAAAAATTCCCCAAATTTTGTAAAAAGATAAATTTACACTTTGAAGAAGTTCGGCAAACCACAAATAGAACATCTCCAAAAAAACCTGTATACACAAATATCTAGCTCTGTCATTATAAGCTGCTGAAAACAAAATAAAAGGAGAAAAATAATGAAAGAAACCAGATAAAAATGACATATTTCATGTAGGGAAACAACAATTCAAATGCAGATTTCTCATCATAAACAAAAGGGGTTCACACAAAGGAAGAACATCTTTAAAGAGTTAAAAGAATCTGTCAAACCAGAATTCTATATCTAGTGAAATTATCTTTGAAGAATGAAGGCAAAATGTGTACTGGTGGATACCATGCCAGTAAATGCCAGGTAAATACAGAATTATTTTCTTTTACTCCTGTCTCTTTGATTCCTACAGAGAATTTTTTTCCTAACCTACCTCAAAGACTCAATATTTATAACTGCTCACCTGGAGCATCCCCCACCCTCCACTCATTGTTGTGAGGTTTACTTTCTGGTTTACCCATTGTATCAACATGTTTGTAAACTTGATGGGATGGGAAGTCTTCTTCTATATCTTTTTATGTCACCCACAGCTATGCCATTGACCTTGAGAATGTGAGACATGCCCTACCCTCAGCCATGTCCTCATTTCCCATCAACAAGAAAGTTGATAAGATCAATTGAAGCAATATTGGGTTGCTTTAATAGTTTGAGAACCTTTTGCCAAAGGATATCAGCATGTTGTTTATAGCAATATTAAAAAATCAAGGTGTTTGACACTCATATGTAAGCATGGAGGCTTAAATTTATATAAAATATTTTGAATTCCATATACAAAATGATCATGTAAATATAGCACGTTATCTCTCTAGAAAAATTTAATATTATACTATTTATAAATATGAACATTGCTATATCCATTGTTAACTCTACCTTTCTGAAATTTACCAAATAAAAATCTTCTTTTGAGAAATCTGATACAGAGAAAATTTTCTTTTTACTTGTTTTTTTCTTTCCACAACTATGAATCCTTAGTGAGAAGAAAATCCTAAGTGCTTAATGGCCTTTTCATGCTGGAAGATTTGCTAAGATTCCTGAAACATATTTTCTTTCCTTAAACATCTGGATGTGAAACCAGAAATGCTAACTTGACTTCCAAGTCTGAGAAACAAAGTAAGCGAAATTTTTGTCCTAGTGATGCTTATTTTAGAGAATCTCCACTCGCATCTCTGGTGGGAGTCTTGAGTGTGGAACTGAGGCCAGCCACATGGAGAATTCTGCTGGTAACTGGAAGGGCCTCAGCCAAGTAATGTTTGGGGAGTTTTGACTTCGTGGGTTGGTTTTATGCATCAGCCATCTCATATTACATTCACTAGTCTTGACCCTGATATGAACTCTTTAAAATTGAAGAGCAATTTTAAATAAGTATTTTCCCACCACACAAAGTATTCTGTTAGAACTCTGAAATCACAAACCACTTACTAAAATTGATGTGTTTGCAACTCTTCCCTCGTATCGGTTGTTTTTCATTCTCTTAAGCCCCACTACCCTGAGTTATTCAAAAAATAACCAACCCAGTACTTGTTTAAGAACCTCAAATTATTTTCTTTGTTTTAGAATTTCTTAAGCCATGCTTTGCTTTTGAAACTCAAATTATATATTATAAAGCAGTTCACTGTGATCACTAGAACTGGGGAAATAGGTTGAGAAGACTAAGATTAGGGAAATTAAGCAAAGTACCCAAAGTTACGTAGTTAGTAAGGGGCAGACCTAAGCTCTGAAACCGTGTAGTTGATCTTACTAGTTCTACTATACTGCTTTTCTATTGTCTCTCTTTTTATAGAATGTGTTAATCTATAATATTTAATCAAATTGCATATATTATATAAAACTACATAACTATACATACGTATGCTTATATAAGTCAATATTATATAATATATAATATGAATAATTATATATTATGTTCATATAGTATAAACAATATGATATAATTTATCAAATGGATAAATTATATAATGTATATAGGTCAAAAATTATATAACATAATATTCAAATATATTATATAAGCCATACATGTATAAATGTAGTATCTACATTCTACACAATTAGTATGTTTGTAATAATCTGAAAGTATAAACCCTTGAGCACTAAAGTGTTTACAACATTGTGAGTCAGTGTACTTTAATCATATGTCATATGTTGAAAACAGCCTCACACCTGACTTATGTAGCATCTCAAATTATGATTGCTTCTCCACACAGTTCAGTCTAATAATGACCTTGTTGATTATGCTACTCTAGAAGAATTATGACTAATTATTTCAGCCAATAATAGGTGAGGAAATAATTTTTGGTAAGGAAGCTTGTCTTGATTACATTGAAAATTAGGATAAGATTTCATTTATTAACTTAGTCATTTTATTGAGAATGATGTTAAGCCACGGTTTGATAACATGAAAATATAATAACCTGCTGGCAAAACAAATGTGTTGCTACTTTTTGCTTCTGACAGTGAGCCAATGGTGTGCCCCATAACAGCATACAAGGAAATAACGTGGGTCTGTTATAGTTGGATGTTGCCTGTGCTATACACATTACTAAGTATTTTTAACAGTAACCCTTGTTGTATATCTTTATACAGCTTAAATTTTTCTGTTCTTGTGTTAAAGAAGATAAAGCTTTAATAAATAGCTCTAACACTCATATTTTACATATTACAAACATTTGGTTAGAAATAGCAGCATGTGTTTTCTTTGTGGTCCCTTTAACTCACTTTCGAAGCACATGAGTTTAACTTAATATTTTGACAGGATCAACTTGTTTCTGCCAGATAAAAGTACATAGTCTAATGAAACATGGCATTGAAACAAAGGAAATTGAAGCAACGAAATTTTAAAGAATCAGCTTGAAAAAGGCTGTTTGGTTTTTAACATGCACGCACCAGCATGGATGTACATGTATGCAGGTTGATAAATACACCTGCACTTTCTGTGATAGATGGAAAAGATCTGAAATTTAAATTTCACAGTTTGAAATTTTCCTTACATAAACTAATGCTTGGATTTTTTTTTAAGTTGAGATCTTAACTTGCCAGGAATGAGCTCCTTTTTCTAATCCATACCATTCCTTAGTAGTATGGTACCTCAAACAAAACTGTCATTGTTTTCTGCAGGGCTTTTGGCAGAGCAGGCTGTTTCATGGGGCTTAAGCCAGGAGTGATACAGGCAGAGTATAGGAAGTAAAACTAATGAGCTCTGGTATGAAAAAATTAAGTGTGAAGCCAAGTTAGCAGTTAGTGAGAAAAATATACATGAAAAAAAATATAAGAGCAAGCACAGTAGGTGTGAATATAACTTAAAATGCTTGTGGGGAAAAAAGTGTAAAACAGGGTGTAAAATAAATTAAGCACATGTTTACAACTGTGATTCCTAAAAGAACTCTCACCAACCAGACTGAGTACAGCTCATGGGGCCTTATAGATATTGCCCACCCAGAAATGGTGTAATTTCCACAGTAGTAACAAGTAATAGTACTTCTTAAAAGGCTACAAGCTACACACCATCATTGGGTTACTGGCTGAGGGAAGCTTGGAGTTTCCAGTTAGGCATTTTGGTATCTTAAAACTGCTCTGTTTGACTTACCATTGAGCCATGAAGAATCACAGTATGCATTTCATTCCCAAGAGATAGAAAGTATGTCTAAGTGGGAAGACACAGTTTAATTTGTAATCCGGAAGAAGTGTGGGACACAGATGAAAAAAATGATGAGTGAATACTTGAAATGTTAGAGGATTCTCCTTTTTCCCCCCTAGTTTAGATTTGCCTTGGAATTTTCATTATTAACAAGATCTATACTTGCTCTTATGCAATTACTTAAATTTTTTGGCTGTAAAATAGCTTATAATCCCTTGTGATCAGTGAAAGACATTGTTTATTATTTCAGACTCTTCCATCTTAATTTCACCATTCCATACATTTATCTTTTCTTGTTCTTCATTACAAATCCTGGAAACATAAATGACTTCTGATAAAAAGTAAAAACTGGATTTCCAGGTTGATTGAATTAGTGACCTCTATGTGAGTGCCTTAAATCAAAATTTTGCTTCTAAAGAAGCCGTTCTCCAGTGACAATGATTAAGCTGTTTTCACCATGTGGTCTCCAAGGAACACAGCTTCCTCGTCCCCCTCGATCACACGTGGAGGGCTTTCTTTTCCAGTTATCCATCTACTGTATTTTTCTGTCTACATAGAAGAGCAGAATTATCACACGAAAGGCACAGAGCTATTTTTAGACTGTCCCACATTAATTTTCTGAAGATCTTCCGTGAGGAAATTTTAGAATGACGTAGAACGTAACTGTTCTATCTGCTTGACGGTGTCCCTCAACTCCATCCTTCACAGGGATAGCACGGTAATGATTTCCCCTCTCCTCTTCAGAATAATATCGAGTCTTCTCACCTCAGAGATTATGTGCCAACAATACAGCGCTACCATACCATGCTGCTTGTGGGTTCCAGGGCTTGGTTTATAGGTCTTCTTCCAACCTTCATTATACCTAAGTTCTTATAGTCAGACAGTTCAGTGTCTCCTCCCCAAGAATCCTTCTCTGACACTGTAGTTTCCCTCCCTGTCTCAGGTGATACTACATTTCCTTTCTCCTGGATGTTCTAATAACCTGTGCCTAACACCATCCCTGCTTTTGCCATATTGCATTTTAATTATCTGTGTATCTGTTTTCGCCATTACATTGTGATCTAGAGGGCAGAAACTTCATGAATTCTTTTATTTTTAAATCCCAATGCGTTAGCTGATATTCTAGCACATAGTAGACACTTAAAAATATTTCTTGAATGAAAAGAACTAAATATATTAAAAGTAAGCTCAGCTGAAGCCTCCAAATTTATGGATGGTTAACTAGAATTCTTAAAGTTTCATGCCTTAAGTTTAAGTCTGTTATCCATTGTGAATTAATTTTTGTATATAGCAGTGTAATTCACAATCACAAAGATGTGGAAACAACCCAGGTACCCATCAGTACATGAGTGGATTAATAGAACGTGGTATATGTATAGAGTGTATGGAGTTCTACTCAGCCACAAAAACAATGGTGATCTAACACCTCTCGTATAGTCCTGGATGGAGCTGGAGCTGATTCTACTAAGTGAAGTATCACAAGAATGAAAAAACAAGGACCACATGTGCTCACCAGCAAATTGGTTATTAACCGATCATCACTTAAGTGCACTTACAGTAGTAACATTCATCGGGTGCCGGGGAAGGTGGGGGGTAGGAGGGCACGGGTATATTCACACCTAATGGGTGTGGTGCGCACCACCTGCGGGATGGACACGCTTGAAGCTCTGACTCAGGCGGGGCAAAGGCAACATATGTAACCTAAACATTTACACCTTGCGATATGCTGAAAATAAATAAATAAATATAAATGTGAATGGAATGAGCTTTACTAACAAATGGGAAAAATTAAAAAACTAAAAATAAATAAAAATAAAAATGGAAGGAACACTTCTAAAATATTCATAGTTACGGCTTTTAAATGACAGGACTGTGTTACATTTATTCCGTTTCTTCGTAATTTTTGTTTTCAAATTTCTTGTAAAAGTTGGTACTTATTAAAAAAAACTAAATGCAAAGTAATTTTATCTAGCTATGTAGTGTGAACATCTAAACAACTATCTTGGGCAATTCACATTTTACAGATGACTGATTTACCTATTCGCTGAAGGGCAAAGTGGTTTCTGGAGAGCGAGCTCCTTCCGGGCAGTAGAGGAGGGGCCCTAACCCGGAGGTGGGGCTGACTCCTCCGAAATCACACAGGTTGGAGGCAGCGATGGAGGGCCACACAGAGTGGGCCGCTAGAATGTGCTAGATGTAAGACTGGACAGTCCAGATTCCTCTGGGTTGATTTGCTTTGTCACTCCCCTGCTGGCCTTTCTGGCTTCTGAGACGTGGAAGCATTTCCTGGGCCGTGGGGAGCTCCGGGGAAAGGGGCCGGTCTCGGACCCTGCAGGGAATGCAGCGAGTTGGAATTACCAAGCCAGACACACTTGGCTTTCAGATGGCGGCAAGGCGGGTAATTAATTCACATGGGACTTGGAGTTCTGGATTTGTTTTTCCCTTATGCGAATCCGGGTTTGTTTTGGTGAAGTAAGCAAGTAATAATTTTGTGTCGTGTTCCCCAGTGACAGAGCTAGGTCCCGTGACCCAAGTTTTACCAAAAGCAGCACTTTTATTCTGTCAGGTTGCCAAGGCAACACCAGCTGCTTATGACATCATGTGACTGAGGGGACACAGACTGATTTTAGAAGCCTAAAATTATCACTCAATCTGCTCACCAAAATTCCGAAACAGCCAAGACAGCCCCGAGCCCAAGGAAAAGCTTCTGAAACTCTGTTCCATGAAGAGGGTGCTGGGATGAATTATGTATCGTCCTGTGAAGTCTGGTAGCCTCAGTCACATGCTAGGGACATGCTCGAGACCAGCATTCACTGAGCACGCAGGACACACCTGCTCCTCTGTTTGCAATTAAAGTCTTCCCACGCCCGTGACGGATGAAAGTGACTTTTAGCTTGTATTAAATGAACTTAAAATTAAAATCTATTTTTGCTTCTTTCAAAATTATATCTCAAATTGTTCTAATTCAAGTTATACTGAAGATAAAAACTCAGAATACTTTTCTGTTATAATATATAATTATACTATAATTATATATTCCTATATATGATGTATGGTCATATAACTTTTTCAATATTTTATAATAATAAAAAGCAGTCCATGGACCATACTAAAAGTCTAAATTTTAGGGGTTTCCAGAGAGAATTAATTTCAAGACAACTATAATTCTACACGGATCATCTTTCAGACACTTAGCAGCAGGGAAACCGCTCTCAGCCCCATAGCATCCCCTCTTAGGGAAAAAACAAGTTTGAATGGAGAGTAAAAGCAAAACTAACTATTGCAAAATACAACACTTTATTGTATCATGTCACCCAGGTGTTAGCCCTTTTTGTTCTCAAAAAAACTCACGTTTAGATTAAGGTAGTTGCATTGAAATGTTACTTATACCGATAAAATGAGTAATATTATTCCTAAAGGAAAACATCCGGAGTATAAACATTTCTTGTAAACAGAAAGACTTCCCAGCTCTTTGCATTTAATTTTGCAAACAAACAATTTCGCACCCGTGGTGTGCAGGCTAGGTCCGCGGGGACAACGGGATGAATCAGATGTCATTCTTTCCTCCAGGGAGGTAAGATAAAGGTAGCATAACTAAACTAAGACACACATAGCTAAAAGCAAAAGTAAAAGCGCCACGGAGCACGGGAGAGGCAGCGGTCCCCGCTGGCTGGAAGAACCAGGAGGTTCACAGGAAAGGTGACATTTGAGTTGAGCCTTGACAGAGTAAGACATGAACAGGCTGAACAGGGAGGAACAGGCTGAGAAGGGGACAGGGCCCGGCCACGTCGAGGGAGGTGGGCAGAGCGGGGGTGGGGGGGGTGGCGAAGCAGCAAACTGTATCCAGGAAATTGTTCGACGGGAGTGTCAGGGCAAGACGTAGGTGGGGACCAGGCCCTGGAAGAAGCTGTATCCCGTTCTGAGGAGACAGAACTTGGTTCTGAAAGCAGAAGACTCTGGGCAGAAGAACAGCAGGTACCATGAGCAGGTTTATTTGGGACCCGCCCATCGCATAGAGGATAGAACAGGGGGGCAGGGCGCCCTGTCAGGGGCCTGGAGAAATCAGAGATGACCGGGACGGGAGCTGGGGGAGCTGGGCGAGGAGGCGCAAGAGAGGGTGACAAGGTGGCCGGCGGAGCCAGTGTGGGCGGGAGGGAGCCGTGAAGACGTCCGGTGAAATGTGTGCTCAACAGCAGCATTGCGAATCCAAATGCAATTGGATCTAAATCAAAACACCTCCACCTGATACGTAAACGCAACCTCTCCCGTTTCTAAGTCTGGGGTGCCCAGTAGGAAAGACCAAAGAACCGTGGAATTTTGTGGAGCAACCTTCACCGTTACATCATTCTCTCGTTTTCTGTTTTTCTCATGTTAAGCGACCAGGGACTAAAAGCAGGAAGGTAAACTGAGGCTGGGGTCAGATGAACTGTCGCAGGGGAGAGGGGATTGGGCACCGGAGGGAGGTGGGCGAGGGGCGCGTGGTACCCCTCCCCTGGTTCCTGCTGTGGGTCTCGAGCTTCTCCACCGTCGGCAGCGGGCACTGACCCCGGCTCTTTCCTTGACCGGGCTCCGGCCAGCCCTGGGTTCTCTTTTTGACGCGGCCTCCGTCTTGGCCTGCAAACACTGAGCCAGCACTGACATATTAGCAGCTCGGAGCAGCTCAGGGCCGCATCTCTAGGATGGCCCTGGAGTTCCTGCCCCAGAAACTCAAGGCTGCCCGAAGAATTGACTGCTTATCCAGCCGAGGCCTGAAGCCAGGGCCATCTCCCAGCCCCTGTGGGAGGGAGGGACCTGACTGGGACCTGCCCTAGTTAACAAATCCAGGTGGGTTCACACGGGCCGACCTCGACACCCCTTCCTGCTTTTCGTGACTTTTCACTTCCCTGACTCTACCCGGCCCGCGCCTCGTTCTCCCTCTGACGCCCCAGCACCTCCGCGTGAAGCACAGCTGAGGCCAGCTCACGCGACCTCTCCCCACGGCATTCGCGTATCACAGACTAAATCCGTCCTTACCTCTTCTACTGGTTTACCTTCGACGACACCCGTCCAAGGCTTTGCCTCAGCCTTGCCTGCCCGGCATCTCCAGCCTGTCCCCGGAGCCCCAGGGTCGTGGCGAAAGCAGAAGCAACGAGCTCTGATTTAACAAACGTGCATGGCATGACAAAAATACACATCTCAAAAAAAGAGCACGCTAGGGCCCACGCAGAAAGAGTGAATTGGTTTTCTTGACTGAAGATTTTCTCAGGGCCTTCGTGGCGCCATCACACTCCATGAATTTCCAAAAGGGAGCTATACTATGCAGCATTTTCCAAACTTGTTTGACTACAGTACCCTTTCTTCCCAAGGATTTCCTAAAAGTCTGTGGATGGATAGAAAACATACCAGCAACCGGCACTGTGAAACCGTGTCCCATGTTACCATCCCCTCCTTCCCTCTACCCAGCATTTCGCTGTCCAGTGCTCTGAAATCCTGACGTTTCCTCTCCGGCGACGCACTATGCCTGTGCTTCTGAAGGTAAATAAGCAAGTAGCCACTGCTCTCTACCCCTTCTATAGCTCGTTTGCAAATTAATCGATCTTTGGCTCTCAAACCACTCTCCCAACAGAACCTTTAAGCTACAAATTGTCTCCCAGTGACACAGGATATTTAGAAAGCTGTATGTAGCGTGTAGCACGAGCAGCACGTTCCACACTGAAGCGAAGTCCCCTCCAGATCCTCGGGCATCCACCCCGCGTGGGCAAAGGAGGTAAACCAAATGCTAGACATCGAGGAAAGCAAAAATCTAGACTAATCCGGGTTTAGGCTAAAATACAGACCTATGGCTCTGGAAGCAACAGTATGAAAGTGCAAAGCAGTTTTAACACACTAGTTAGTAAGTGCATGTTCGGAAACCAGGTCGTACGCCTCCTTAGCAGGCAGGAGACATATTTTTCTTTGTGAAACTAGGCTATAAATGGCTGATGTGGATAAAATAAAAGCATTTGGTAGGTGTCCGTCTCTCTCGGATCTCATGCTTACCTGAGGAACGTATTATAGCCAAATGTTTCCCAAGACATTATAAATACCCTCTTTATAATTAATGGTTAAGGCGTAAAGTTTCCTGGTTACACATCATGGAAATGAACTTTTGACTCACACCGTCCCCAGTGACGGCCGATGTGTGTAGGGCAAAGCTGTCTTTGCAGAAAGAGCCGTAACTTGAGCCTAAATTGTGTATTGAAGTCATCGTTCCAATTTGTCTACTTTTTTTAGAAACCCTACGTGAAATCTGGGGTTGAGGATCCGGGTTAGAATTTGCAGCGTAGGCTGGTTTCCCCCAGCGCACCCACCGCAAGGCTGCTGAGGACAAAGGCCTGAGCATGCACCCCCGTACCAGGGGGGCCTCGCTTCTGCCACGGCTAGAGCCCTACGTAGGCAAAGCCCATCAGCTTCGAGAGACCGAGTGCTAGGAAGCGTAGCATCTGGTGCAGCGAGCCGCTGAGACTCGAAAGGTGGGACGGCCGAAGCTCATCACGTGTCCTCAGGGGTCAACTCAGGGCTGCAGCTCTGGGAGCCCGAGGAGAGCAGGGCAGGTTTCCGTGAGCTGGGTCCTGCTGGCAGGTGCAGACAGAGAAGGCGTGAGAGAACAGAGAGCCCGAGAGGGCTGCCCGGAGCCGTGCTCTGTCCTTCGGCCATGTGCCTCAGTGGGATTGTTTCTATACCTCAGACCATGTCGACTTTTACATCTACCTCGTGATCCTTTAGAAAAATTATCAAACTTTAAGAAAAACCTGGAGAAAATGAGGTAGGAGTGAAGGGAGCAAGAACCTCAGGAACGCACGTGGCCTTCACGGAGGCAGCTCCAGAACGCACCGTCTGTTGCAAAAAACAAAACAAAACAACCACAAGAACCCAGCGACCAAAGTTGGAGAAATTCGCTAACAGGTGTGGCGCGGCCCACATCGCCTTGGCAGCAGCGATGACAGCAGTGACCACAGACACAAGGCCAGAGGTGCGGAGCCGGGGTAACCGGGGCAGACCCCAGGGTTTCTGCCTCTACCAGTCTCTGGGTCTAGGGCTGTCTGGCCTCCACAGACCTCCTCCAGCCTGAGCCTCGGGAGTTTCCAGCATCAGAGCTGACTCTCTTCAACCTCCGCCAGGCCTGGGAGGCCCTGGCCCGAGAACTCCAGCAGGGATCCTGCAATATCATCCCTGGCCTGACCGTGGACTTCATGTCAGAGCCTGAATGTTCCCCTGCCTCCAAAGGGCACCTGTGTCCCCGGACCCCTTTAGTGATCTCTGCTACCCCTTGTCGTGGTACTCTGGCCCCAAGGTGGGGCTGTCTACAGGGATGACAGCCATTAGAGCATGGGGACATTTCTGAATTTACAGAACAGTCCACTGCAATGTTCTGCTGACCCCTCAGGGGAACCATGAAAAACCCTCGGACAACAGGATATGCTTGTGAGACTCATTCGTGTTTGGCCAAAGGTATCATTTCTTCATTTTAATCTGTGCAGAGAGAAAATTCTGCAGAGAGAGATTCTGTATGCAGTCCATAATATACTTCAGACTCATCTGAAAGGCGTGCTAAACCAGAGCTGAGCCCTGCTCCCAGAGTCTCCGATTTGCTAGGTCTGACGTGGGTCCCAACAGTGCGCATTTCTGACAAGTTCCCCGGTGACGCTTCCGGTCCATGGTCCCTGCTTCGAGGACAACTTCTGTAGAGTATTCCATTGTGTGACTCTCCAACGATTCACTTATTCCTTCTACCTTCCCTAGACATCTGGGTGGTTTTTATTTGAGGGCAATTGTAAATCATGTTTCTACGAATATCCTCGTACATTTCATTTGCTTCACCTATGGAACATATTTCTGTTGGGTCCTTAAGAATTGCTGGGTTCTAGGGTATGAATACGTTCAACTTTGACGTATGTTGATGAGTTTTCCCAAGCAGTTTAACCAAGTTTCACGCCCACAGCAATAAATATCTGAAAGCTTCTGTAACTCAAGATCCCTACCAGTATTTAGGCTTTTGAAGCTTTTACGTTTCTGCCAATCTGGTGATGGCCTGCGTGGTTTCTCATTGTGGTTTTAATCTTCATTTCCCCGATGACTAATGAGGTGGAGGCCTTTTAATATGTTTACGGGACATTAAGATTTCTTTTTATACGAAGTGCCTCTTCAAATTTCTTTCTCTAATTGATTGAATGAGTTCTTTATGCATTTCAGATACTAGATCTTTGTCAGTTACGCGGGTTGTAAACATTTTCTTCCATTGCCCAGCTTGTCTTTTCACTCTTTATAGGATCTTTTTATGAACAGCGTTTCTTGACTTAAATGGAGCCTGTTACAGTATTTCTCGAACTCTCTGCGACAAAGGGAAGGACTTTTTTCCCAAATCAATTGAGGACTGATATTTTTGAAAATGCAATAAAATGCTTAACATAAACATGAAACTCTTAAAGGCATTTCAAAAACTTTAAGCGTTTTATTGTCAAGTGGTATGTCCGAAAGACCCATCTGTCAGTCTCATCCAATTTTCTGAGAATAGTGTACTCTAGCATAAAGTAAAACTCAGGAATCAGAAGAGAGATTTTGATATTTATACTTATCAATTAACTCTGAAACAGAAGAGCATGAAACCACCCAGGTTTTCTGTTGCAGAATAAGAACCCAGCGGACATCCTCACCTCGCGCCCCTCCCTCTGCCTTCCTCCCACCCAGTCCTGACCTTCCTTCTATTTCTCTCCCCATCTGTGAGTCTCTGTCTTCCTTGAAGTCCAGAGACGCCACGGTGTGGCAAGTGTGCCCGTACACATGGCGCTTAGTAATAAATTACAGTTTGTAAGATTTTAAAGTCATGTCAGAATTTCCCTAAAATTAAAAGAAAGATCCGAGACAGAATGTCATGTAGACTGAGTGTCATGCTCACGGTATAGCTTGATTTGAGCAGAACATTGAAAAACTTTTCTGCAGAATATAATTACAGATAAAATGGAGCAGGAAGATTGTACTGTTAGGTTACAGAAAAAAAGAATATTTTAGCAGTATAATTATATAAAAAAGAAATTAAAATGCGATGACCAATTTAATTAATGTTATTTCTATTTTCTCACCTGTTAAGAGAACTTTAAAAAATGTTTTTGTGGTTCAGAGCTTCTGTACCTATGTCTCCCTGACCATAAGCTCCTTGAGGACAGGAATTATGTCATATTCATCATTGCAGAAGTTTTTTTTTAAGATATTCTTTAAAAGATTAAAAAATTTCCCTCTTTTCCTAGTTTTTTTCTTTTCTTCCAAAAATTTTATTGGGGGAAAACTACAAAACATTTACAGTACAATGTTTACAGTCACGATTTGTAGTGAGCTGATTTCCCAAAATATATTACCACTCAAGTTGACTTATCTTGTTACATTCAAAAACCTACTC
>CAUYRT010063340.1:0-23378 GCA_963574885.1 Lepilemur ruficaudatus | reverse complement strand
AATAGGGGAAAGGAATTCCTCAAAAACTGATTTATGTGATTAACTGTACACCTCGGTAAATTCACTGAAAATCATTTAATTGTACACTTAAAGTGGAGTAAAGGCATGATATGTAAAGTATACTTCAATAAAGAAAAAAATGAAAAAAAAAAACTAGTCAGAAAAGGCTATCTGCTATGTGATTCCATTTTTATTTGAAATTCTGGAAAAGACAAAATGACAGGTGCAGAGATTAGATCAGTGGTTGCCAGAGGTTGGGGATGAGGGAGAGAGGACTGACTAAAACAGGGTATAAGGGAACTTTTTGGGGTGATGGAAATATCCTACATCTAAACTGTGATGGTGGTTATATGACCATATACATCAAACTATACACCCCACAGTCTGGTAAATTTTATTCTACATAAATCATATCTTTATTCATAGGGTGAATTTTAGTCTATGTAAATGATATGTAATAAGGCTGGGTGTAGTAGCTCATGCCTGTAATCCTAGCACTTTGGGAGGCCAAGGTAGGATGATTGCTTGAGGCCAGGAATTTGAGACCAGCCTGGGCAACACAGCAAGACCCCGTCTCTACAAAAAATACATGTGGTGGTGCATGCCTATAGTCCCATCTACTGGGGAGGCCGAAGCAGGATAGCTTGAGTCCAGGAGTTTGAGGTTACAAGTGAGCTATGATGATGCCACTGCACTCCAGCCTGAGCAACAAGGCAAGACCCTGTCTCAAAAAAAAAAATTATACCTTAATAAACTTGGCTTTAAAAAAGAAAGATGACAAAGGTATAGTTGTTGCCTTCAAGCTTGCAGTCTAGTGGGAGAAACACATATATAAACAAATATTTATTGATATAACAAAACTAGGTAAATGCTATAATAAGTTATGAACAAAGTTCTGTGGTGGGACAGAGGAGGAACAAAGTCTGTCTCAGAGTAGGGCAAAGGACTTAGAGAAGACAGTATCTAAACTATGTCTTAAGGTTACGAGCATGACAAGGACAGGCTGAGGAGGAAGAAAAGCACCCACACAGAGAGAACAGTCGAGAGAAAAGCACAGGTATGACCGACCTATTGAAGAAATAAGAAAAAGCTCAGCATGCCTGAGTATGGTACATAGGCCATATGAGAGAGAGGAAAGAATGTGTAGGATGAGTTGGGGCCTCAGCAACCATGTGAGGCATGCCAAAATTTATGTTTTAGAAACATAAGTGTAAACATTATTTGAGAAAATATGTACAGTAGTGGAATGACTGGCAGAAAAGAACAGTTTTGAAAGGTGTTCCAATAATCCTGGAGAGAGATACCTGGGGTCTGAATTAAAGTTCAATTAAGAGGTAGACTACTTTGTGACAGAATAGTTGTGGTAGTGAGGAAGAAAAATAAGGTAAGATTAACCAAAGTTTCCCCAAAGGGAAAGTGATATCAATGAGATGAAGAATGCAAAAGGACATACCAATTTGTTTCATGATCTGAGTTGTGGGAAACAATCTGGCTTCTGTTTTCCCATCTACTAATTACCTTACTTGTATATATGCCTTCTCTAACTAAAATTGATTTTTATTATAAATTATCTAATTGAACTATTTTATAAAATACCTGCAGGAAATAAAGGTAATATAGCATAACCTCAGCAGTCATTGTAATATCTTAGACACATCAACATAATAACTATTTTAAAATTTAAAATAAAAATCTAAAGGTTGGCTCTTTCACCACTATTTCTTGGAGTTCAGATTCTTCTTGCTCTTTCTGGGCTAGTTCTTTCCAGGCTACCTTGTAGCAATTTCAGATCCAGCATCACCTTCTGCTGGGACCCAAAGATCCAGGAAGAGCTTACAGTTGTGACTAGACCTCCAATGGACCCATCACAAAAGCTTAACCCAACCTTTACCCCAGAGTCTTCTCAGACGCTCACCGGAGAAAATTCCCAGAAAGATTTAGCAGCTCCACATCCCAACTGCCCAGAAATATTAAGAAAGACCTTAGTAACTTGATTCTCAACCCTGGTACCAAATTCCCCTCCCCTCTACCAAAAGCTCTACCCCAACAGCAGGACAAAAGAGAAAAGATCTTACAGGAGATCAGAGATGGCTTGTCCTACAGGAGGAGAGGAGTAAGGATGTTGTTATCTGTGCAGAAAGAAAGGACGGTAAAACCTATACCTCTTACTCAACAAATTTTACTGGCTTGAAAGAGAACTAACAGACATTTGTCTTAAGAGAGTTCAGAATGGATCCAGAAATGAACCATTCAAATGTGGCTACAGTTATTGCCTGTATCATTCATGGGATCCTTCTAATGCTAGAATGAAGAATAATTATGACATAGAGTCAATTTAGCCATAACCTTGATCTTGCACTATTCATTCTTGCTGGTAATTTTGTGTAGCAGGTTGAAAAAGTTACTCAATTCTAGGATAGACTGTACAACAATAATTTTGATAACCTATGGTATTAGTTCTGTGATGCCTTTTTCTTCTTGCATCTCTTCCTTCCAACTTTGATATCAGTAATTTATAAAAAACCTGTGTATTTTGAATGTATTTGAATGACTTCAAAATAATCTAGTTCTACTTTTTTATTTGACCCAAAGAAGCACCAATAGCTCTCAAGTATTCCTGTGTGTTTCAGAAGCCTGAAGTCAGTAAGATGAAACCCAACATCAAGAATCTGAAGCAAAGTAACTTGTGGGGAAGGAATGTAAAAAAAACATTGGGTAGTTTGGCCAGAGCATAATATTAAATAATTAGGACAGATAGCTAAATTTTTTGGTTGTCCAAAATTAGAATTGTAATAAAAGAAAACTTGAAAGTACTATTTCCATTTTCAGTAGCAAATAAAAGTATGCATAGAGGAACTTAAAAATAAAGAAAAAAGAAAATGGAAATAACAAAAGGAATGAAAATAGAAGAAACACTAGATCTAAATACTATTTAAGTTTCATTTACATATTAGGTTCCAAATTTTTATTTAAAAATCAATTATTTGAAATCTAGAATATATTTTCCTAAAGAAACAATGAGATATAAAGTAAAGCTAAACTCTAGAAACGTACTAGAGTATCACAACAACCTGCTAAAGAAACAACCCCACCACCACCACCATTACCGAAGTACAATGGTTAGAAGAACAGGATGCTCTGGAGGTAAATTGCTTGAGCTTCAACATCTCGTGTGACCTCGAATGAGTTCATTAACTCTACACGCCTACTATTCCTCATCTTTAAAATGGAGATGATAAAATCACCTATTTCATAAGAGTTACTATGAGGATTAAAAGAGAGAATCTGTTGAAAGCACTTGGCACATTCATTCATCTAATACATATATATTGGGCACCTACTATGTGTCAGGCACATTTGAGGCACGGCAATAAGGCAGTGAACAAAAAAGAAAGTTTCTACTCTCATGGAGTTCATGTTCTGATATAAAGAAACACACAATAATGAAAATATCTGATAGCATTAATGCTATGAAAATAAAGCAGGATATAAGAGATAAAGACTGACAAGAAAGGGGATACTATTTTGGTAGTAGGAAAAGGTTCTCTAATAGTCACATTTGAACACAGACCATAAGAAAACGAAGGAGAGAGTCATACAGAGAACTGGGGGAAGAAATCAGATCCATTTCTGGCAGTATGGTAGACTAGATACCCAGGAAGACATGTGCTCCAGATTCCTTAAAATGATGAATATTAAACAAAATAAAAATAATATTTTTCACGGGCGGTTGAGCTGAGGGAAAGAAATGACAACAAAGCTTTGGTGAGCAGCACTGAAGCCAGCTTCTGCCCTGGGAGCATCCAGCAATCCCTAGTAGTCTAGAAGTAGGCTTAAGGGACTGGTAAAGGACATCAAGCTTGGGGCCTACACAAGGTGAGAGATCTGAAGAGCAACATTCAGTGGGTGAACTAAGGGGGAGAAAAACATGTTCGACATGGAAGACAGTTGGTATATTTCCCTTTCTCAGTCTACGCAGAAGAAAAAAAAAGAAGTCTCCCTCTTCTCACTTCAGTTTGGGAACAGAATTTTTACTTCCTGTGTAGTCTAAAAGAACTCAAACTAAAAATTTAGTTTCAGGAGATTCTGGGTTGGAAGAGACTGGAGCATGACAGAAGCAAACACGCATCTAGCCAGAAGTATACTTTAAACCCAAGCTTCAAACTATATCCACAAATAAAAATCCATAGAACATGTATGCTCACAATTTTTTTTCACATTTCAAAAATAATGAAGAAACAGGACCCTAAGAAGCAGCAGAACAAGCCTTTCAGAAACAGACCCCAAACACAGAGGAATATGAAAATAATCAGATATATAAAAATGTTAATATGTTTTAGGAAATAAAAAAGATGTCAAAAGCGTGACTAAGGTACCATATCAGAAAGGGTCATAAAAAAAAGTGTGACTAAAGGAAGAAACTCTGAAAAAAAAGAATACTTAGGCTGGGTACAGTGGTTCACACCTGTAATCCTAGCACTCTGGGAGGCTGAGGCAGGAGGATAGCTTGAGGTCAGGAGTTCAAGACCAGCCTGAGCAAGAACGAGACCCCCATCTCCACTAAAAATAGAAAAATTACCCACGCGTAGTGGCACGTGCCTGTAGTCCCAGCTACTCGGGAGACTGAGGCAGGAGGATTGCTTGAGCCCAGGAGTTTGAGGTTGCTGTCAGCTAGGCTGACACCATGGCACTCTAGCCCAGGCAACAGGGTGAGACTCAGTCTCAAAAAAAATAAATAAATAAAAAAGAATACGAAAAAATCAAACACAAGTTCTGGATAGAGACATTTACTTATTTATTGACATTTATACTATTAATATAATCAGGTACTATATTTGAGAGCTCATTCTAAGCAGAGAAAAAACCAAATTCAATGGTCTTAAAGTAGGAGTATGCTTGGGCTTGCTTTAGGAAGTATTAATACAAAGGGGTCATCACATCCAGAGTTGACTAAACAAGGAGGAAGAGTAGAATGAAATGAGGACAAAGAGGTAGTACTTAATAGGTCACAAAAGCATTCAATAAATATTAGTTATTACCCCATAATTTCTATTGGGAAAATTTGGTATTAGAAATAGTAATTTCTTCTCTACCATTTCTACATTAAATATAGCAGCCAGGGCAAAGCTCCAGGGGATCCCAAGTAGGTTGAGAAGGAAATAAGAAAATACTGCTTCTATATGAAGTAAGGAGAGTCTTAAGTAGAGGTCCTAGTGCCAAGGAGGACAGCTGGGTCCTGTGTAAGCAAGACAGAAAAGAAGGAAGAAAGGAAACTATCCCCAAGTGGTTCAGAAGATAAGCTTCTGGAGACAATAATAGTCAACCAAAAAAAAACAAAAAAAATTAGTTGGAACTGACACTTCAAAGTAGGGGACATTTCAAACTTGGACATTTATTAGTATCAGGACATCCTCACAGTATTCAAAAATTTCACAATTGAAGTCAACATTTACATTCTATGACAATGAGAACTTAGAATAAATGAAACTCCCAAAGATATGCCAAAACTTTTCATTTTAACTATTTGATTCAATTCCCAGCTTTTTCTAAATCTTTTCAAAAGACACTAACACGTAGCAAAATTAATAATTTAATTTTTCTTTTCTTCTGTATTCCTATGCTCAGACTAAGGCACTTTCTACCAAAGCCATGAACAAAACAAAGTAACAAAGATTAAAAATAATACATATGCCAGGCACGGTGGCTCACACCTGTAATCACACCTGAAATCCCAGCACTTTGGGAGATCTGGGCAGGAGGATCACTTGAAGCCAGGAGTTTGAGACCAGGCTGGGCAACATAGCAAGATCTTGTCTCTACAAAAAATTTAAAAATTAACTAGGCATGGTGGTACACCTGTAGTCGCAGCTACTCAGGAAGCTGAGGCAGGGGGATCACTTGAGCCCAGGAGTTTGAGGTTGCTGTAAGCTAGGCAGATGCCACGGCACTCTAACCCAGGTGACAGAGCAAGATGCTATCCAAAAAAAAAAAAAAATTCAATGCCTCCTTGGCAAAATATCAGTTGCTTTTTTACAAAAAAATTGATAAGCTCATCCTAAAATTCATATGGAAAAGCAAAGGGCCTAGAATTGCCAAAACAATCTTGAAAAGAACAAAGACTTCATACATTCCCTATTTCAAAACTTATTACAAAGCTATAGTAATAAAGACAGTTTGGTAAAGGTATAAGAATAGACATATAACCTGGGCCAGGTGGTTCACACCAACAATCCTAACACTCTGGGAGTCCAAGCTGGGAGGATCGCTTGAGGCCAGGAGGATCAAGACCAGCCTGAGCAAAAGTGAGACCCCTTCAATACAAAAAAAATAAGAAAAATTAGCAGGGTGATGGTGGTGCACACCTATAGTCCCAGGTACTCAAGAAACTGAGGCAGGGGGCGCGTTTGAGCCCCAGGAGTTTCAGGTTTCAGTGAGCTATGATGACGCCAATGCACTCTAGCCAGAGCAATAAAGCGAGACTCTCTCTCAAAAAAAAAAAAAAAAAAAAAAAGACATATAGCTCAATGGAAAAGAACTGAGTCCAGAAAAATCCTTACAATTATGGTCAACTGATTTCTGACAAAGGTGCCAAGGCAATTCAATGGGGAAAGATCAGTCTTTCAACAAAAGGCACTGGGACAACTGGATAGCCATATCTAAAAAAATGAATTTAGATCCTTCTCTTACCCTTACCTCACATGATACAAAAATCATTTAAAAATGAATCATGGGCCTAAATGTAAGGGCTAAAACTAGAAAATTTCTTGAATACAGAACGTAAATGTTCTAATATTAGATTGTGGTTATGGTTGCAAAACTTTGTAAATTTACTAAAAACCAATGACTTGTACATTTAAAACGAGTGAATTTTATGTTATGTAAAGCATAATCATCCCTCAGTATATTTGAGGGATTGGTTCCAGGATCCTGCATATACCAAACTCTGAGCATACTCAAGTCCTTCAGTCAGCCCTACAGAACCCTGGTATACAAAAAATTGGCCCTAGTACATATGGGTTTCATATTCCAGGAATACTATATTTTCAATCTAATATAGGTTGAAAAAAATCCATGTAAAAGCAGACCCACGCAGTTCAAGCCTGTGTTGTTCAAGAGTCAACTACGTACCTCAAAAGGACTGTTTAAAAAAAGAAAGTAACTTGTTAATTAAGTTTGAATCTAAGAACTACCTAGTACACTGCAGAACCAATAAGGCCTTGCAGAAACAAAAAAATTATAAGATAATGTTGGAGGCCGGGCGCGATGGCTCACGCCTGTAATCCTAACACTCTGGGAGGCCGAGGTGGGAGGATCACTCAAGGTCAGGAGTTCAAAACCAGCCTGAGCAAGAGCAAGACCCCATCTCTACTAAAAAATAGAAAGAAATTAATTGGCCAGCCAAAAATATATAGAAAAAATTAGCTGGGCATGGTGGTGCATGCCTGTAGTCCCAGCTACTTGGGAGGCTGAGGCAGAAAGATTGCTTGAGCCCAGGAATTTGAGGTTGCTGTCAGCTAGGCTGACACCATGGCACTCTAGCCTGGGCAACAGAGTGAGACTGTGTCCAAAAAAAAAGATAATGTTGGAATATGACAATTATAACTATCTAAAATTATAGATACAGGTTGAACATCACTAATCCAAAAATTCAAAATCTGAAATGTTCCAAAATCTGAACTTTTTGAGCTGCTGATGCGATGCTCAAAGGAAACGTTCAATGGACCATTTCAGATTTTGAATTCTCAAATTAGGAATGCTCAAGTCAGAAGTATAATGCAAATATTCCAAAATCCAACATAATCTTACACACTTTGGTCCTTAGTATTTCAGGTAAGTGATGCTCAACCTGCATTTCAATAATAGAAAAGAAGCATAATAGCACTTACTTAATGTACCATGCATTATTTTTTACATGCTTTACAAATACAGTCAGCCCTTCTATTCAAAGATTCAACCAACTATGGACCAAAAGTATTTGAAAAAAATAATCAGAAAATAATATGAATTTTTAAAAATACAGTACAACTATTTATATAGCATTTACATTGTACTAGATATTATAAGTAATCTAGAGATTATTTAAAGTATGTGGGAGGATGTGTGAAGGTTATATGCAAATATTATGCCATTTTATATAAGGTACTTGAGCATCCAAGGATGTTAGTACCCCAGGGGGTCCTGGAACCAATTCTTCATGGATACCAAGAGATGACTATACTATCACATTATTTACACATTTTAAAAGAAGAAGAGTAGTAACACCACTGGTTACCTATCTAGCATCCATTTACCCTTTCAACTTCTTAGCCAGACTTTTTTGGGGTATTTACCCCTCCCCATACAGCCCAAGTACTTTAGAGAAAATTGACCCTATCATTAGGTATAGCAGCTGATCCTAGTTCACTTAAGCCAATCAACACATTTCAATGGCCACAGTCATTGGTTTATTGGTCCATTCAGGACTCTTGTTTAGAATGTTAGGACAGAGAGGCTCTCTCTTCCAAGAGACGTGACCAAGAATACCTGTGGCCCCAGATGCCACTGGCTGCCATCCTACAACCACGAGAAGAATAGCAACAGATTAAAGCTGACATCATAGGAAGCAGAACAGAAACAGAAAAACTGGGTCTTCAATATTACTGTGTTACTGTAAGTCTTGCTCTACCTTTGGACTTCCAGATAAATGAACTTATAAACCCTTTTTATTGTGCTCAAACCAGTTGGAGTTTTCTATTACTTATAAAATGAATTATAAATTGATATGAGGTAGGGGGAGGGACAGAAAGCACATTAATAACGTTTCTAGAATGGATTACTCTTAACCCTGAAGTTTATGATGGCAAGTATTAAGGAGGAAATAATTCTAGATACACACGTCACAATAAAAATATGTTGAATGATTATCTAATAAAGGTTCACGTGAAAGCTTGAAAAGGAACCACCTACGATTTTATATGGCCTGCACAATATTTTTAAGTATTTGAATTTGACATTTTTAAATGTTTTTTTAAATGTAGATTTCTAATTTTTCCTGAAAAATCAAAAGGTATGACACCATTGGGCCCACATTACTGCAAGACAACAATCAGCCGGAACAAAATAGCAACTGCCTCTTTTTTTTTTTTTTTTTGAGACAGAGTCTCACTCTGTTGCCCTGGCTAGAGTGCCGTGGCAGCAGCCTAGCTCACAGCAACCTCAAACTCCTGGGCTCAAGCGATCCTTCTGCCTCAGCCTCCCGAGTAGCTGGAACTACAGGCATGCACCACCATGCCCGGCTAATTTTTTCTATATATATTTAGTTGGACAATTAATTTGTTTCTATTATTAGTAGAGACGGGTCTCGCTCTTGCTCAGGCTGGTTTTGAACTCCTGACCTTGAGAGATCCGCCTGCCTTGGCCTGCCAGAGTGCTAGGATTACAGGCGTGAGCCACGGCGCCCCGCCAGCAACTGCCTCTTAAGTCTACAAAATGCACTTTGCACATGGTCAACACAAATAGAGTCTTTGCATGATCTGCTCAGTTCCTGTATGTATTAAGAGTTTATACCATTAATATTAATATTAAGCAGGACATATGTCAAATGCCATATGAGAGGTAACAAAAAATCATATTCCATTTTTTAAGCTTTAACATTTACAGTCAGCCCTCCATATTTGTGAGTTCTGTATCCATAGATTCAACCAACTGCAGATCAAAAATATTTGAAAAAAAAAAATTCCACAAAGTTCTAAAAAGCAAAACTTTCATTTGCCACACACTGAGTACTATACCAAATCCATGTGAATAAAGAGATGTACAGGCATTGTGCTAGGTATTATAAATAATTTAGAGATGATTTAAAGCATAAGGGAGGATGTGCATAGGTTATATGCAAACATTACACCATTTTATATAAGGAACTTGAGCAACCAAAAATTTTGGTATCCATAAGGGGTCCTGGAACCAACTCCCACAGATACTAAGGGGTGACTGTAGTTACTTTTTAAACAAACAAAAAAAATTCATGAAAACAGGTATTTGTCACCAGCCCATGGGAAACACTACTCTTGAATAAATAGTATTGAATACATTTAAATACCTGATGGAAGCCAACTCAGCAGCAAGTTCCTGAAAACATGCCAATATATTAATTATTCTGGGTCCAAAAGTTTGACAAATTACTTCACATACAGGTGAAGACAAAAGAAAATGGTTTTAAATTACAACAAGAAAAATGTACAAGTTGACCAAAAGTTTGAAACACTTGAATACACTAGTGTACTATTAATCAAGATTTATCTGTAAAACAGATTTGGAAAAGAAATTACAAGAGGGGTAGTACATTTCAAAGGACTTTATAACAGAGTAAGGTCAAGCTACATTAGCAAAGTTGAGAGGCAGCACTTTACAAAGAAGGTCCTGTGGAAAAGTTACATGGCTCCACCACTTACTATTTGGACAACTCTGGGGGAGGGGAGTTTTAATTTTAACAGTACAAACTTTATTATTTAAAGTAGCTAATATTTAGTCATTAAAAAAGAATCAGTAGGCCAGGAGTGGTGGCTCACGCCTATAATCCTAGCACTCTGGGAGGCCAAGGGGGGCAATCCATTGAGCTCCGGAGTTAGAGACCAGCCTGAGCAAGAGTGAGACCCCGTCTCTACTTAAAAAAAAATAGAAAGAAATTAGTTGGACAACTAAAAATACATAGCAAAAATTAGCCGGGCATGGTGGCACATGCCTATAGTCCCAGCTACTCGGGAGGCTGAGGCAGGAGGATCACCTGAGCCCAGGAGTTTGAGGTTGCTATGAGCTAGGCTGACGGCATCACACACTAGCCCGGACAACAGAGTGAGACTCTGTCTACAAAAAAAAAAAGATTGCCATTCCAAGAACCACCCAATTGTAGGCAGTCTACTTAACCTTCAGTGCCTCAGTTTCCTCATCATAAAATGGGATATATGTATTAAAAGAATTGTTGAGAGAAAAATTAACATATGTAAAGCACCTGGCCCATTGCCTGGCATATATTAGATGGTAGTAACTTTTTAAAAATCACATGTATTATTGATGTAACTTCTTTCTTAGAATTAAAGCTAAGGCAGACAACTATCAATTAGGGAATATTTAGGTACAGCAGTACTAACATTGAGATAGACTAACTTACAGATTTCCAATACTTCATTTCCAAAGATTCTCTAAAGAATAGTCAAGATTGCAGATTTCCATGAAAGGGCATGAAAAGTATTGTAAGGGACAATGGAAGGAGAGGAACTACTAACACTCTGAGCAACTTTCTCTTCCCTACATGACAAAAAAATGATGGTGAAGAGGTGTAACCAAACAGATTTTTCCCTCTCCTTCTACCTAGTCACCTACTACCCTGCAAACATGCAGCTTAGGAGGACGTAACCTATGACCTTAAAGTCTATACCAGGCCCACAATTCTAGGCAGCATATATGCAAACTATTACTATAGAATTTGGATTTTTTTAAATGATAAAAATGCAAGTGACTCACGTGTGGTCATCCACCCCCATATAGCACATTCTGAAGAACAGAGAGTTTGAATACTTCTACTGTCAAAGAATGCTGTGTCTTCACACACGAACAACTAATTATGGATTATATCACTACCACAGATTTCTGTTTATCATCCAAGACACATGAGGTTTCAAAAAAGGAAAAAACAATCAGAAATGAACGTTTTCAAGACGATTTTGAGGTAAAGGAATAGGTCGATTTACTGTTTATCTCCTTTAGACCCACACATGAAAAGCCCCATACACACACAAGATCCCCAAAATGTTGATAACTGTTGAAGTTGGATGATGGATACCAGAGTTCATTATACTATTCTATTTTTGTATATATTTGAACATTTCCATTACACATAGTTTTTTTAAGAAATGAATATATGCATCTATAGGTATTTATATATAAGCTCCCAGTACAATACACTAGTAGAGAAACATCGTATTGTTCAAAGCGTTTTTATTCCAAAAGTAAGCAAATTTCATCCAGCTACCTTCTTATTCTAGAAGTTGCACTACAGGTGACCAGACTATTAGTAAAAGTCTAATGAAGGAAATAATTAACTGCCCTGAAATAAAACAAGCCTAACCTTGAAAACATAGAGGCAAAGGGGAAAGGCGCCAAACAATTATTACAACTATTACACATTTATATTTGGTCCCATCTGTTATCTTCTAACACAGGTGGGCAGGTAGAAGAGGGGGAAGTATTTTAAGGCCAAATTTCCTTTTGATTCTGTAAGTTGATGGGCAACAGAGGTTGGAATAAAGAAATCTAAACATTCTCCATTAAAAATGATATCCATTTCTAAAAATGAAACAGGGAAAGTGAAAAGTATTTCATACCTATTTTTTAAAAGTAACGTTCAGAGCTCATTAAAGTAGTATAATTAGCAACTTCCAATGACCGAAAAGCAGTATGCTTTACTGCTAGACCGGAATTTACAAAAGACACAAAGATTATACTGTTTCTGCCTCAATCCTTTTTTCAAATTGCCATTCAATTTTCACAAGATTACTTTAAATGTAATCCTAAATTCATTCCAAAATTTAACTTTGGTTAGTTAAGTCTGAAAATAAAACTGGTCAAAATTAAAAATAAATACTAACTTTGCAGCAACTTAATCTTTCATCAGCACTACAAACAAAAACTTTTGTGTTTAAAACATTATGGCAAAACATAAGCAGACTCAAAGACTTATAATATTTCTCAAGTCCAAAGAAAGGTTATAAGAGCTTATTTAAAATATTAAAGAGAAGTGCAGACTTATACATGCCAAGAAAAAAAATGTATAGATAACTCCTCCACTGGAAACTCCCCCGCCCCATACTTCCATAGCAACAATTACTTCCTTAGCAAAAGTGATGTGTTCACTTTCACAAAACCTGGAGCACCTAAGTTTGCATAATTCTCTTTAAACTGAAAAATACAAGATCGTTTCATTTAGGTCAGTAGAATTTTGTGTTTCTCTCCATGGAAAAAGCCATCATCGGTCTGAGTAAAGCACATGGCTCCAGCTTTAATGTCTTGTTCCCCAACCCACTGAGAAAAGTATATGCTTATAAAATATTTATCTACTCACCAGATTAAAAACAGTTTCTACAATATCCCTATTGGTTACTTCTCCGACTTCAACCAATCCCGTCAACACGGCAAATTTCATTCTGATGCCCCTGATGGGGAGCCCTGGTTTCAGAGACAACGTACCCACTTCAGTAGGGGTTTCTTCTCCTTTCCCTCCACCTCCCCCGTCATCACCTGTTGGTGGCGGGGAAGGGACACGATTGTCTTCACTAGCCATTGCTAGCTCACGAGAAAGGACAACTCAGAGTCACCCTGGGACAGCACTTGCTGCACTAGTAATAAGCACAACACATGCAACGCAAAACGAAGAGGGTCTCTCTCCCAACTTGTGGAGAAACCCTAAAAGCAGTTGATGTGGAAAGTCCTTGGCGTCGCCCTCCTCCTCTTGGAGAATATTTGTCCAATCTCTCTCCCCGAGGCTGACAACAACGCCAAACCCTATTGGAAGATTAAATATATGTTAAATAGGCTAGGTTTTGTTTTAGGGGTTTTTTGAGGGGAAGAAGGAAATAGTTACTGTCTGTCAAATAAGTTACTAAAGACATCCCGCTACAAGCTACCCGCTTCTCCCGGGCTCAAGGAGCTGAGTTGTGGGTGAAGACGGGCCCAAAAGGCCCCAGAACAGGTTCACTCCTCCCCCACACTCGCAGGTTCTAGGCGCAGGGCAACCTGTCCTCACAGGTGCACAGAAAGAGAAACTGTCGCGGGGAAAGGAGAGGTGGGAGGAAAGAAGGGGACCCCAGGGCACCAACGCTACCACAGAGGTAGAAAGTTCCTCCTCACCCAGATACTCCGGACTCGTCCTCACCCCTCGCCGGGGAGCAGCTAGACGGAGGTGGCGGCGGAGATCCAGGGCAGGAAAAGGCGGGGGAAGGGGGCGGTGATTATTCTCAACGCTCGGCCCAGGGGGAGGAGTGGAGTACCTCTCTCAGGCACCTGAGATTAGACGGGGGAGGAGGGGAGGTGTGTATTGTAGCAGGAAGGGAGGGGAGGCGGCCGGGGAGGTGGCCAGGGAGACCCGGCGGCGACGGCAAGGAGAGGAGGGAGGACAGAGAGGTCGGTGCACCTGGTCGCAGCCTCCAAGTTTCCCTAGTCCGCTCCCCGGGAGTCCGCGGCTGCACAGAACTCCATGGCTTCCTGGCCTGTCCCACCCCTGCGCTCAGCCTTTGCAAAAAGAGCCGCTACTGGCGCTAGGGACGCCGCGGCTGAGGCTGCTGCGAGTGGTGAGATGCTACTGCCACATCTCGCCCTGCCTCGGCTCGCACGGCTGTCCCTGGACCCACTGAAGCAGCTCCCGGCCGCCATGACAGCGCCGAAGGCTGCGGGCGCGGCGTGCGCGTGCGCGAGCGCTCGGGGCGGGCGAGCGCGAAGGGGGAGGCTGCCGCGCGGCGGGGCAGGGAGGGGAAGCGCGGGCGGCGTAGGGGGCCGGGAGCTGGTGGGGGCGCGGGGTCCTGGGCACGGGCTTCCTGACTGGTCCAAGCGCGAGGGCGAGCACTCACTGGGCGCGCTGCTCAGGGACCACCTGGCGTGGTGTCCTCGGCCCGGCGAGGAGAGACCTTCCCTTCCAGGGACCGACTTTCTCCCCTCCCACCCTTGGACCTGGGAAGGTGCTTTGGCAAGTGCTGAGGCGGTGATGCTGACGCTCCTGCTGTTAAGTTACCGTAGGGCCTCTTGGCGCCGAGGGAACCCGCCCCACGTTGCCAAGGTGCCTTTTTAGACTTGGATAAGGACACCTGAGGGATCTCTACGAGACAGAGAGATGTGGTGGCACTGGAGCCAATGAGGCTGCTGTCCCTGTCCAAGGGGAGCGAAGAGTCCCCACCCCTGACTGCATTCAGCTGCTGCCCGCCCGCTGCGCTGGGCAGAGACGTGGAAGATTTCCACTGGGATGCCTCAGCAGCTGCCACCACTCGGAAGGGGAGGGGAGGAGGCCGCGTCGACGAGGAATGGGGAAGATTCCTTGCTTTGCAGCTGCCGCCCCACCAGACCTCTCCCACATTCTAGGGAGGAGAGGATTCCTGAGACAGCTGCTCCAAACAGCGTGGAGGCGGGCTTCATCGTGTCTGTAGATCTCTGAGGGTTTTTTCCTCTCGTGATTTTCCAATATGAAAGTTAGGTTCACCTCACTCTCAGATTACTTTAAAAGATAAATGATGTTAGGATTGAAGCTAGTACAGATCATCGTACTCTCAAGAATGTCCTTCCCCTCCACCCACTAGTAGGAAAGCATTCTTCCTGGCGCATTTGTGAAAAATAAATTTAGAAGAAGGTGAGTTTTCGCCCTTAAGTCATACTTTGAGGTCATAAAGCCTTTAAAAAAAAAAAAGTGTTTACTCCTAGCTCCTTAATATGAAAGTGAAGTAAAAAGTGGGGTCAAACAAAAAGTTAGGAAGAATTCTGGAGGAGTGTGAAGGAAAGTTGTATTGGTTTGAGAGATGAAGTCGTTTCCTAGAGAAAGAGTTATTTGAGATGGCCGTGAAAAGTAGAATTTTAACTATCACAGAAATTTGGGAAGAGGCAACATGAGAAAAGATCAAGAAGCAAAGGAATACCTTCTTTAGAAAAGTGTTACACCTTTTTAAAATACTAAAAAGAATTCACCTGCACCAAATCTCATGTGGTTGGCCAATGTTTGTTAAAGCTTTGTTTTCTATAAGTGCATTTGGATATTCCAAAAATGAAGCAGACATCTTTTTGATGATCTGAATTGCTGACTTGTACATTTCCAGGGTAAAAGGCAACATCAGTGGCTTGCCATTCCTGAAGTCTCTGAAAAACTAAAACACCTCAGGTTTATATTTCAGGTTTTTAAATGAGTAAGTCTGAAATAGAGGGAAATAGAGTGTGCCTGCAGGAGAGAAACAACTTTGACTTGACCTTTTACACATTTATATTTTTTGAAAAATAGATTTAGTGGACCACAGGTCTGTATTTTGAGTATGGGAGGTATTAAACTATGAAAGGCATCTCCTAGGATTTTGCCTCCTAAGAATTGGGCAAATAGTCTAAGCTTGAGTATATTAATATATCTGGCATATAAATGCTAATGTGCTAGTATTAAATAGTCTTCCATTAAAAAGAAGCAGATGATAATAGTGAAAATACTCCCAACACAATGTGGTCACAATTATTTGGTCGAAATGATCTGGGATTAAGATTTGTGTGTCTCATGAATTTGCAAGCTCACTGTTAATGCTGTTCTGGTAAAACAAAAGTGGACGTAAGATAATTATTCCAAATATTTCTAAACAAATTGTCAAATAATTTTCTAGAATTTTTCAACCTTCTGCTTTACTTTTGCCCGTGATTATAGTAAGGTAGCACCAGATGTGTCCTCAGCTGGGTGAAAAGAGACCTTTTCTTCCAAGAACCGACTCTTTCTCCCCTCCCACCCTCAGACCTGGGAAGGTGCTTTGGACAAGTGCAAAAGCTGGAAGTTCACTGCAGAAAGAAGCATAAGGAAGGTAAAAGGGGAAACCATTCACTTCCAGCAAAGCCACAGTTAAAATGCAATAGCTATGGATTATTGTTTAGGTGTACAACATAGAATCTTGGAATGTTTCCAGGTGAACTATCTGCCCATCAAATATTAAGCTCCTTTATGGCACAACACTATATGTACTATAGGTATTCAATACATATTATTTGAATTGAATTAAAACTCTAAAGTTACTTGCTTTGATATTTTTTGACCTGAAAGCCCTTGCCCAAGTCTATGCAACTACTGCCAGTTAGAGGGAGGAAAATCCTGAAATAAATAGGTATCTTAATATGGAAAGCAGTTTTACTATTTGTTTTTATCTGCAGCACTGTTAATGGAAGTTGTCTAGTCAAAAGCCTTCATATGAACTATGAGCTTTTAGGACTGCCTTATCTATATGTCAGTACCATATACCACCCCCCAAAAAAGGAAGGAAGGAAAGGAAATACTAGTATACCTCTGTAAAGCCAGGCTCAGTTTCCTATCACCATCTAACTTGTATATCTCTTTGACATCAATATCTTGACAGAATTAAGGACTAAAAGTTTTCATAATTTTCCTTGTCTTCAGCATACATTGAAACCTTGCAGAAAAAAAAATACATAGTAGATTCAGAACAGGAAGCCTTCTGCATAACTCAGAGGAACTCAAGCAAAGAGAATGTAATTTCATGCTGAAATCAAGATTATTGATCTACAAACCCTTACCTATATACAAAGAAAATTTGAGAACAAAGATGGGATGGAATTTTCTTTCTATTGGAAAAACACCCAATCCACCCAAATGTAACTTCTTGGCATTTTGCTAGGGCATAGATTAAATGATAATTTAGGGGGAAAGCACCACCTATGTGATTTGTTGTTTACCTGTGTGTGTGGAATTGGAGTTTCTTCAACTTACTAAGCAGAGCTTATGATATCTTAGGCTGAAAATTCACGGCCCCAGCTTGCTGCTCCTTCCTGTGAGAAAGTCAAACAGTGCTTTTGCTATTCATTAAATCTTACTAATGTTAAATAAAACTTCAAATGTTAGTAGTCCTTATTATTGACATTTTTATTCGGCATTAGATTCTGAGAACAATTACAATTTAAAGGGAAAAGACATTGCCTATTCATAGAAACTCAAAAGTTTAGGATTAAAAGTTTATGTGATTCTTTAAGTTCAAAAAGGTGCACATCAACTTACTACATTTTGGTTGTTTTAAAAGTCATTTTTTCCCTTGTGTAGGTCCCACAAAGAGTAGAGATTTGAAAAGGACAACTCCACTTTGAGCAAGTATGCTAGCCAAAGCATACTTTTTAAGACATAAAATATTAATGAAGTACTTAGTATAGTTGATATGGACATAGACAAGGTTGGTTGATTGGTCTTTTCTTTTTAAGAGGCAGGGTCTTGCCCCGTTGCCCAGGTTGGAGCACAGTGGTGCAATCATAGCTCACTGTAATCTCAAATTCCTGGGCTGAAACTATCCTCCTCCCTCGGTCTCCCAGAGTGCTGGGATCCTGGCTTGATTTGTCTGTTCTATTTGTTCATCTCTATTTTGTTCTTAAATAATGTGTAAATAGGTAGCCCATTTGCAGTGTTCTCGTATGGTAGTAAGATAGTACCAATGGACCACGATGAAATGTTGTACCACCACACCACCGTACCTTTGCAATCCGTGTAAGTGCCTATCACTAGAATGACTATTGGCATTGATCAAGTTTTGAAGTGCTTGTCCAGTTGAGGTCTCTAAGAGGATGGTAGGTTACCATTTCCATCATCAGGATAGAGGTGGGAGTTCACACAGGAAATGAGACCTCAGGAGGCTGACTTCAAGTAGATAGGAAAGGAGATTACCTTTTCTAGCCCTCATTCTCTGGGGTTTGTACTTTGAATTGCTTGCTAGTACTCCAAGTAGAGGGAGAAGGATGACTTCTGTCATGTGGCAGCATGTTTGGAATCCAAGCTACGTGGAGAAGCCATGTGGAGAACAATTGAGGCCCTTCAGTCAACAGTCTCAGCTGAATTCCCAGCCAACAATCAGCACCAACTGCCTGCCATGGTAGTAAGGTATCTTGAATGCTCCAGCTGATGAGCTTTTAGATGATTACAGCCCCAGCCAATACCAACACACAGTGCAGAATTGTACATGGGTCCAGTTAACCCACACAGAAATTGGAAGAGATAGTAAATACTTGTTGACTTAAGCCACTGAATTTTGGGTGGTTTGCTATATATAATAGATAAAAAGCCAAAATATCAGATGAACCAGATTATCTAGTTTTGGGTTACTCTCCCCGACCATGTTACTTTTGTTTGTTCAAAGTAAAACTTTTAAAATGTTCCAGCCTGGTCACACCTATGCTGCAATCCAGGATCCCCATAATTGTTCCTATAAGTTAAAGAAGGTGGCAGCCCTGTATTTAGCCAGAGATCTTCAAGGGAAAGGGGATCACATTTGGGGTTATAAGGTCCACAAGGAATTTTCCAAGGAAGTTTTCTCTTTGTTGCTAACTAAAAAAACCTGGGTTTAATTTTATTAAAGAAAACACCCATTTCCTTACAGACGCTCCATATGATTGCGGAGAAACATGTACATGTTCAACCCCACTAATAAGAAAATGTAAATTAAGTAGTAATGAGATATCATCTTACCTCTCTCATTGCAAATATTTATAATACCCAGCGTGTTGGCAAACAGGAAATGTACACTCATGTACTACAAATGTACGACATCAATAGGAGGAGGCATTTTAGCAATATACTGCACTTCCACTGTTAAGAATGTATCCCAGGCATATCCAGGTAGTTTCATGGTAGAGTTAAATCATGTTCATTTTGGTATTGTTTATAATTTCAAAAACTTAAAAACAATCTGAATGTCTGACACACACACACATACACAAAGAGGAGTTGTAAATTATGGTTCTTCCAATACAATCAGCATTGGAGATAGTTAATAGACACAGAAAATTTTCATGATCTAGTAAGTCAAGGGACTCTACCTTTTTTGGTCATGTGCCATTGATGATGTGGCACCAAATATGACCAAAAATATTTAAAGCAAGAAGAAATTCACTCATCAAATCATTCTAAAAAATATTTATCTAGCATTCCTTTGTAGCAGGCATTGCATTCAGGTTAGAAGTGAAAAAATCTACTGCAAACTAGTACAACCTCTGTGGAAAGTAATATGGAGATACCTCAAAGAGATACAAGTAGAACTACCATTTAATCCAGAAATCCCATTACTGGGCATCTACTCAAAGGAAAAAAAGACATTCTATAAAAAAGACATCTGCACTTGAATGTTTATAGCAGCACAATTCACATTTGCAAAGATGTGGAAACAACCCAAGTGCCCATCAATGCATGAGTGGATTAATAAAATATGGTATATTTATACCATAGAGTTCTACTCAGCCACAAAAAACAATGGTGATCTCTTGTATTACCCTGGATAGAGCTGGAGCCTATTCTACTAAGTGAAATATCACAAGAATGGAAGAAAAAGCACCACATGTACTCAACATCAAATTGGTATTAACTGATCAACATTTATGTGCACATATAGTAATAACATTTATTGGGTGTCAGGCAGGTGGGAGGTGGAGAGGAGGGGATGGATCTATACACACCTAAAGGGTGCGGTGCACACCATCTGGGGGATGGACACACTTGAAGCTCTGCCTCAGGTGGGGAAAGGCAATTATATAATCTAAATATTTGTATCCCCATAATATGCTGAAATAAAAAAAAAAATTTAAAAAAAGAAGTGAAAAAAATCTAGACCCTGCCTTGAAAACTCACAGTCTAGTCATTAAGGTAGGCATTACAATGCAATATGTTAAGCCTAAGAAAAGCTAAAAGAGAGACTTCTAAAAGAGAGAAGGTAATATCAGACCTGAATATTAAATAATAAATAGGAATAAGCCAAATGAAAAAGTTGGGGAAGGTTATTCCAGGATATGAGAAGTCTCTAGAATAGTTGGACATTTTAACTGTAAAAGACAACTGAATTCAACTGTGACTCTTAAATAATTAGATTTTTCTTGTGGATAGAGCTATAGAGCAGTAAAAAGGTTGCTCTGTTAATATGTATTGAAAAATGCATCCTACCACCCCCACTTTGATCACACTCTCTTTATAGGCACTCTTTAGGTATAAGGAACCTAAGTTTAGGAAACTCCCATCCCATGACATTAAATAGTATTGTGATTATCTAAAATGTCAGTATTGTGTCCTTGCACAAAGGGGAAATGGAATTCAATCTGTGCTCACACAAAAGGCTGTAGACAGGAAAACAGAGTATGGTCTAGTCTTGGTTTTTTTAATGAATGAAAATTATGTTAGCATAACCAAGACCTCATGCCTAAATTATAATTGTTACATGAAAATGGTGAGTCTAGGAACAGTAAATAGGTTGCTAATGGGAACTTAACTAAAGATGAAGCTAGAGAGTGGAGTGGACCCCAGTAAACCTGGCTTTGAACTGGACTCTACCCTGAAGGCAATCTGCGGCATTTAGAGGATTTCAAGCAATAAAATGATAGGATTTCACTAGCATCTTAAGAAAATCACTAGCAGCTGCCCAACCCCCCTACAAATTTGGGTGGAATCATCCATTGTATAGAATTGATGGAGTGCAGTGTTTGTGTTGCTTTATAATTTGCATTTATAAAGATGCAAAATTGTGTGGGATGAGATGATTTAATGTATTCATTGCAAGAGAGTGCTTAGTTTTAAGCCTTTTTTTCAGAATGTTGAGAAACTAAACATAAAGTAAAAATGTCTCAGATTATCTCCCCCAAGATATCACACTATCTTTAGTGAGGAGCTGTGGAAGCAAATAAATATTATTTAACTGTGAAGCAAATACTTGAATTGATATATATTTGTAAGACTCATATTACTGTGTGTGACACTCAGTTCCAGGAAACTGGTGTGACATAGTCCTAGAAAAATATATTGCCACCTTTGTCATACAAGCAGCTAGCCTCAAATATAGAAAATGAAGCTGTAATTGCCTAATTCAGTGGGTCTTAACCTTGAATCTTTAGATTCACCTGGAACCTTTAGAATCACCTGAAACCTTTTATAAATCCCAAGGTTCAAGTCAAATTTAATCAAAATCTTGAGTAGGACCGAGACAGACATCAGTATATTTTACAGCTTCCCAGGTAATTCTAATGTAGGGGCCAAGGTTTATAACCACTGGGCTAATGTATTTTTCGTTTGTTTTCTTTTGTTTTATTCTTCAATTTTTTTTTATTTCAGCATATTATGGGGCTACAAATGTTTAGGTTATGTGTGCTGCCTTTCCCCCCACCGCTTCCCCCCAGGAGTCAGAGCTTCAAGCATGTCCATCCCCTAGATGGTGCACATCGCACTCATTATGTATGTATATACCCATCCCCACCGCCCCCCTCCCATCTGCCCAACACCCGATAAATGTTATTCCTATATGTCCACTTAGGTGTTGATCAGTTAATACCAATTTGCTGGTGAGTATATGTGGTGCATATTTTTCCATTCTTGGGATACTTCACTTAGTAGAATGGGTTCCAGCTCTATCCAGGAAAATACAAGAGGTGCTGTATCTCCATTGTTTCTTACAGCTGAATAGTACTCCATGGTATACATACACCACATTTTATTAATCCCTTCATGTATTGATGGGCACTTGGGTTGTTTCCACATCTTTGCAATTGTGAATTTTGCTGCTATAAACATTCGAGTGCAGGTGTCTTTTTTATAGTGTCTTTTGTTCTTTTGAGTAGATGCCCAGTAATGGGATTGCTGGGTCGAATGGTAGATCTACTTGTATAGCTTTACGGTATCTCCATACTGCTTTCCATAGAGGTTGCACTAGTTTGCAGTCCCACCAGCAGTGTAGGAGTGTTCCTATCTCTCCACATCCTAGCCAACATTTATTGTTTTGGGACTTTTTAATGAAGGCCATTCTCACTGGAGATAAGTGGTATCTCATTGTGGTTTTGATTTGCATTTCCCTGATGATTAGAGATGTTGAGCATTTTTTGATATGTTTATTGGCCATTATTCTGTCTTCGTTTGAAAAGTTTCTGTTCATGTCCTTTGCCCACTTTTTGATAGAGTTGTTTGATTTTTTCTTGCTGATTTCCCTGAGCTCTAAGTAGATTTTAGTTATCAGCCCTTTATGGGATGTGTAGCTTGTGAAAATTTTCTCCCATTCTGTAGGTTGTCTGTTTGCTCTTGTGACAGTTTCTTTGGTTGTGCAGGAGCTTTTTAATTTGATCTGGCCCCATTTATTTATTTTTGTTGATGCTGTGATTGCCTTTGGGGTCTTCTTCATAAATTCTTTGCCTAGGCCAATATCTAGAAGAGTATTTCCAATGTTTTCCTCTGGAATTCTAATAGTTTCACAACTTAGGTTTAAGTCTGTTACCCAGCGTGAGTAGATTTTTGTGAGCGGTGAAAGGTATGGATCCTGTTTCAGTCTTCTACATGTGGCTATCCAGTTTTCCCAGCACCATTTATTAAATAAGGATTCTTTTCCCCAGTGTATGTTTTTGTCTGCTTTGTCAAAGATTAGATGGCAATATGAGGATGGTTTTATACCTGGGTTCTCTGTTCTGTTCCACTGGTCAATGACTCTATTCTTGTGCCAGAACCATGCTATTTTAATTAATATAGCCTTGTAGTATAGTTTGAAGTCTGGTAAATTGATACCTCCCATTTTGTTTTTATTGCCTAGGATTGCTTTTGCTATACGGGGTCTTCTCTGGTTCCATACGAAGCGTAAAATTATTTTTTCTGTATCTGTGAAAAATGATGA
>CAUYRT010063337.1:0-72585 GCA_963574885.1 Lepilemur ruficaudatus | reverse complement strand
GCTAATGACACAAGAAGAAATAAAGAAAGAAAGAAAGAAAGAAAGAAAGAAAGAAAGAAAGAAAGAAAGAAAGAAAGAAAGAAAGAAAGAAAGAAAGAAAGAAAGAAAGAAAGAAAGAAAGAAAAGAAAGAAAGAAAGAGGGAAAGAAAGAAAGAGAGAAAGAAAGAAAGAGGGAAAGAAAGAAAGAAAATAAAGAAAGAAAGAAAGAAGGAGGGAAAGAAAGAAAGAAAAGAAAGAAAGAAAATGAAAGAATAAAAGAATAAAAAAGGCAATAAACAAACCAAAAAAAAAGGAAGGAAGGAAAGCAGAAAAGAAGACAGGAAGGAAGGCAGGAAGGAAGGAAGGCAGGAAGGAAGAAAGGCAGGAAGGAGGCAGGCAGAAGATGTTGAGCACACTTATAGTATATTAAGGGAAAGAAGACTATAGTCAGTTTGATAATCACTTGCTTTACATTTTATTGCATATAATTTATTTTCCTTTGATTAATTGCAGCATTTAACTACCATTTTTCAAGCAAGTCAATTATAATTGCATGTAGTGTGATGGTGGTAGAGGTGATGGTAATTGTGGTGATGGGATAGATCAGCATTTAGAACATTTAGAAACTTTAAAACTGTCTCTAAGAGAGAAGTGACAGTTTGACGTTCAAAAACAAAAAACAAAAAACAAAAAACAAAAAACCTCCCTTTAAGTATTTTCGAAGAGCCGTAATAGTCATTTGACATTTAAAGACACTGCGGCAGCAGTTAACTAGCTGACTGTGGAGAACTGATATTTAAGAAAAAAATTGTATTCATACTGCAGAAACATCACAAAATCCCTGCAAAACTCTGGGCAAAGATATAAAATTAACTATGCTCTATACGGTCTATTTTATGTAAGAGGCCAGTGTGTCTACAGAATATAGTGGCTACAACAAAAGATCTTGTACTTTTGGTAGAATAGTAAATTAATTTTTTGTTTGAAACTATAGGAAAAGTGGAAGATAGGTGATTTTATCAGTGGATGAATCTCTTACATGGGTATTAATGAGTCAACCGGCAATTGAGAAATAGCTTCACATATCATTTTTTTCTGTCTCCCAACTAGAAAAAAAATTTTTTTTCTTCCATAAGGGCAGTCTAGAAGATTGGGCATGATTCATACTGCATCTTATTACCCCCCTGAATTTGTGTCTATTTATGTAAAAATTAGCATAATTTGACTTAAAACTTCTATTACTTTGTAAAAGACTTATTTCACATATTTCTCACCACAAGCAGCAGCAGGCTCTTAGGAAGAATTTTCTGCTGGGAAGGAGGAGTAGTGTATGCTATGCTTGTATTTATACATAACTATGCTATAACGTGTACAATCCAACATTGCAGGGAGGCAAGCTAGAAAAAATCTGCATTCACTTAAGACTCTTTGTAAGAATTTTTAAAAATATCATTGTATTGAAAATACAAAAAAGGTACTTTGCTTTTATGCACACTTGCTTTGATTTAAAATGCATTTTTAAAGACCCACACCAAGCTTTTCTGGGTAGTCTAGTAGGGCCTGCCTGCAAGCTGACAGACGGGCTGTCCTTAGGAACCCAACGTGCCAATTTCCACCTAGCACGGCTCGTGCATTAAAGTTACATGTGGCAGAGCTCTGTAGCATGCGTGTCTTTGTCCAGGTTGTGAACTGTTAGAAAGCAGGGATTGTCTTTATAAGGAATAAAAGCTGATCTACAAGACCAAAATAAATAAATACATAAATAAAATCTGGAAGCTTTTCAAGTCTAGAATTAGTGTCAGAATCCCAGGTGGGGAGGCAATGTCAGAAAGCCTAAATCAGAATATCTGATAAAGGTAAATGAAAGATGACAGGTAGTTCCAAAATCTAGCTACAATCAGCAACCAGAGAGGAGGAATTACTTAAACTTGAATCAGAATCCAAAAATTAGGGTCAAGAGGCATGTACCAGGAAGGCCACACTGGCCAGGACTTGGGGACAGTAGACAGCCAATGATCAGCCCAGGGCTACTCAGGGTTTTGAGAGAGAGAGAGTGAAAAAGGAGAGAGGGTTCAGGATAAAAGGCAGCCCGGAAACCAGGGGTGGGGTGGGGTCAGCAGGTTACGGTGCCCTCATCAGTCAAGGTGCACACCTGGCAGCCAGGCTCGGACCCTGGACCCTGGCCGGCTTCCACTGAAGGGGGAGAACACGTCTACAGCAAAAGGATTAGGAGATAATACAGACTCAGCGATAGAAATCTATTTACACAGGTATCTGTTTATTCAGAAACTAGTCATTATTAAAAGACCACTAACTACAAGGAAAATGTTACTCGCTCCTATAGGGGCAATTTATTTCTGTACATCAATTACTCCTGAAAAATGAAGATTTCTTTGAACTGGAAAGACAAGATATTGTAAAATATGCATCATTTCAAGACCTCGTTCTCCTGTCTTTGCACTGATCTCTCTGCTCTCTTATTGATTCATGGCTCAATGTCCAAACATAATTTTGCCTTTTTCAACAGAGTTCAAAGCGGGGGAGATGCTATCTCATCAGTTTTCATAATTTCCATATGATTCGCCATCTGGCTCTCTCTTCTCTCTGGGGCTTGCATTCCCACTATACTTCTCCACTTACCGCATAGCACAGCCACACCTGTAACTCCTTCCAGAACCCACGGGGTACTTGCTTCTGAAACTGCATATGCTGTTCTCTCAGCCTGGACAACTTTTCTCTCTGCTCATGTATGCGGTCAATGTTTATGAAGCCCCAGCTACGTGTCTAACCTGTGCTGGGAAGTAGTGGGATGACACAGTGGCCTCTGTAACCTCCTGTTACTAAAGGCACTCACCCTCGTTCTCCAAGACTCAGCTCTACCTTCCTATGGAAAACCTGCTCTGCTTCTCCATTTAAAATTTGTCACATCTTTTAAGTGCCACCATAGAGGGAAAAATATATATGTAGCACCATCTCACCAGAGTTTATATTAATATTTTAATTAACTGTCTGCGTGTCTCACCACTAGGGGATAAGCTGGACTCACTGTGTCTTCGTCAGTGTTATCTTGGCACTGGGCTTTGTGCATTGTAACTACTCATTTGCTCTTCGTTAAATGGATGTTTAGTGGATTGACGGATGGATGGATGGAAAGATAGACAAATGGATGAATGAATGGATGATTATTTGGATATATGCAGTTGAATATTATGCTTTTTTTGTTTCTGGAATTCATAGCACACAGCCCATTACTGATGAAGATGATAACTCTGCATTGCCTTCTTGCCTCAACCTGGAATCAAGCACTTTTTTATCTAAGCAGTACTTCCATATCAAACAACAAATAGGATAATTCCTCCTGTGTTTTGTCATAGAACTACTCACCGTAAACATAACTGGCTATATAATAGTTTTCTGTTAACTGTGCTAAACTTTTATATGCAGTAATGGTGTATATTTGTCAATTCAACAATTGAGTATTAATTTAATGATCAACCAAGGTATAACTGTCAGAAGAGGGCCTGCACTGTGGTTTGAAGTATTTCTATAAGAAACATATTTCTAAAAGAAAAACATTTGGATAAAAAGACCAATTAAGCATCTTTGTGGAAGGACATGATGATCATTAATTAATATTCAATAGTTAAATGTTTCCAGTTTGTTTTGATTATATAAAATTATTGAATCTGAATTATCAATTTATATGTCTTCAACTTTCTTCTAGAGATATTTTCAAAATGAGTACATACTATCTTTGTACACTTAAAATTCATACATAGTTGATATTCATATTTTAGTAGAGCCTGTGTAGAAAATGAAAGTTTGCTCTATCATGTTTTGACAATTTAAAAAATTCATTTCTCCATCCAAAAAATCCTTGATACAGTAGACTGATTCTGGCACAGGTATCGTAATTCAGAAATGTGTAAAAAAATGCTCAGAGAAAGGCATATCTAATATCACGGTCCTAACACATTTGATATAGATATAGTATCGCCGAGCTCATTATAGCAGACCCTATACTATAATTATATTACACACATTTTAAATTATCATTATAATTTAAGTCTGCAATTTTGTTTGGGGCTTAGATTTTCCATATTTGTTCTCACATGTGAATCATTTAAATTGTTGAAGTAGAATCTGTTTAGCTGTTTTGAATTATATGAATGAAAGAAAAAATACTTTCTCTTCAAAGCAAATTAAGATATTTGGGGATTCAAGTGAGACTGTCTGAATTTATAAGCTAGAAAATTTTAGAGTAAATACGAATTTAAAAATATTTCCTAATTTCCCTCAAATGCTATTTAAAATTACAAATAAATTAATTCATTGATATAAAGCTAATGAAATTATCAGTTTATTCAGTGATCTTAATTTTACTATACCGAGAATATTGAAGTTTAAATTAGCATCATAAATTGTTAGATTTGTTCAGTTATGCTATTTTGGTATATGTAAGTACATGATGTTTCTTTTTAATATTTGAATAAGACATTCAGAGTTACAAATTAAATAATCTATTATTGTTATATTTATGTCTGAAATGTAATTATGTGAGCATACAAAAGTCAGAATTTACTAAACATTAATTTACCCTGAGCAGATGCAGTTTGTTACCGGTAGTTGGGATTTTTAACTGGAGACCTGGATACCATTAGTTCTTTATGCCATGCATTTATGTATTTATACTTTGTAAGGAAACTTGGCAAAAATTCCAAACAAACATAGAAAAGATTTAGGTTAAGGTTTTAAGGAAAGGAGACTGCTATCATCCTTTTTAAAAATGACTTAAAACATCAGCTTTCAGATATTCAAAAAAATCACTACGTCTATGTCTACACTCACCTTATTTCATGTTTTTAATTTCATAGTGCAGTAATTCCCAGTGTATTGTTGTTTCCTTTAAACGTTTACCTTTGGAAGTCAGCAGAGAGTCATAATGATCAGTTTGAACTTTTACTTTTGGTGATATAAGTATTTCAGATTATAATAAAACTCAACGTGTTAAATTTTGCTCTCCTGACATTTATAAAACAACAGCAACTACAAAAGGGCACTCGATGTAATTCCCTAAAGACTCACAGTCGTGGCTGAGCTTTCACGTTCCCTTGGTCTTCAACACTCTCTTGTCTGACCTAGACCAAGACTAGCAGAGGTGGCTAAAAATAACTCCCCAAACACTGGCCAGAGGCTCCAGCAAGAACTGGGGCTGCAGCTGCCGTGCGCACTCGGGAGAGGGCACAGCAAAGAAAAGCAAGACCAGATAGGATTGTAGACACAAGATCTTAACAGTTGGCATCACACACTCACTGCTTAAGCTTTTCCTCTGTATTTTTATAGAAACTCTATTAAAACGTCTAGTAGACAACAGGACACATTTCTCTTTCCCAAGCACTCCAAACAGCCAGAAGCCCACAGTTTTCGTTATTGTTAATGTGGAAGAATGTGCTGTCTGTCCTGAGAATGCCAACATTAATGCCCGTTCAAAAACCCTCTAACTCAAATATAAGTAGATTTTGCAGCTACTGTGGGCCGTTATTTGAAAAGATTTTATACACAGTTTGTCATAATGCATATTCAGAAAGAACCAGGAAAGCAGTTAATTTGGATTTAAAACTAGAACTGTAAAGGTAGACTAATATTAGACAAGTTGCACAGATAATGTTTTCCTAACAGTATGTAGTATTATTGCACGACAACCTCACATAGAAATCATAGTGCCTTCTAAAATTTTAGCTCATTTGCTTTATTTTGAAACACAATTTGGTACTTTTAAGGGTAAGTAAAGTTGCTTTTTCCCCCTCTCTCAAGGTTGCATTTCAACTACGTAACCCTCTATCTCCTCTCGAGACTTTGCTAATTAAATGAATTTGTGCAATATTTTATAAAATAAAGAGTATTTTGAAATTATTGTTAACTCATAATTTGCTATACAAATTCTAAGTGCCATGTACTAAGCTTCAAAATTTATTGCCCAAATTTCAATTGTAACTTAAATATATATAATGTCAACTTTTTAAAAATTTTCTTCAGACTATGGTATTTATGGTCTATATCACCAATGTTCCAATTGCTATTTAAACATCAAAAGATGAGTAAGCAGAATTTTAATTGTCTTCTGTTTGAATTGGAATTTTGTAACCCCATCACACTTTCTTATGAGCCATCTTTCCTTGGTGAGACAAAAGTTGGAAACACTTTTAATTTGGTTAATTGTTTCGGCACATTTTCATATTTCAGGCTCTATTTAGTGTCTATGTAGAATGTGATAGTTGTCACTTAGATTTTCTCAATGAAAACTTTTTGCCTGTGTAATGGCTATGTTATGACAAAATATTAGTTGTAGTCAACAAGGGAGAATAATCAGCAAATTTAATAATGTTAGTGTCATTTATGGATTAAAGTCATTCTTGATTTAAAAGAATCCTGTGATTTAATTTTTTCCTAGTGGTTGGTAAGGCAGAGTAATCTAGCACAGCACCATCCAATAGAAGTTTCTGTAGTGATAGAAACGTTTTATATCTGTGCTGGCCACAATGGTAGCCACTAGCCACATGAAAGTTGGCTTGTGATACCGAGAAACCGAATTTTAAATTTTCTTTAATTTTAATTGCTATCTATTTAAATTTAAATGTCAACTGGTCTAGAGCCAGACCATGTGCATTTGAGACCTGACTCCATCTCCTATTCTGTGGTTTGGGGGATGTTACACTCCTTGAGTCCCAGTCATATTTTTGAAATGCAGGTAACGGCGCCTACTCCTTAGGGTTGTTATGAAGGTTTAATAAGATGCCAAACCTTTAAACAGTGCCTGGCACATGTTAGGCACTCAGAAAACATTACCTATTGCTGTCATGTAGGTTTGTGTTTTGCATTTCACAGTGATCACCCCAACTTGGCTATGAGTTTTCTTTAGCTTAGCAACTAAAATGAATGATAAATAATTGTAACTAAGTCAACAAATAGATTTGGGTTCAGCCTTTGCTTGTAGAATAAATGTGGAGTTCTGGAAGTTTTTCTAAGGGGTACAAGTGATGGAACCAAACTTTTCTTTCATGGAAATAATAAAAATGGTGATTTTAAGAAATTTGTATAGTCTGCTTTACAAAGACTATTTTTTATGAATTTGAATGATTCTGAAGGTCTGTATGTGAAAGAAAGCCATAAAATGTATTTAAAAATCAGCTTGTATATATTGAATCAAATTAGTTGGATGTCTAGTTGTGTTCAAGATATTCGTATTAAGGTAGATATAGTATTTAGATTAATTTATATGTTTATACTACAGAAGACTTAAATATTAACACCAACAAATTTATAATTCATTTGAAACTTTTCTCATCCTATCCATCAATAGGGATAAGCCTATCTAATTAGCATCTCCCATAGTCAAAATTAAGATTTGGATTTTAACGGATACAATTCTAGATAGTGATAGCTTCTGAAATTAAGCAAGCATGGAGACAGAGCAGGACAGTTCGTAGAACCATGCTGGTCATTTTCTTTCTGTGTTGTCTTATGTTTGAGTGTTATAATATTAAATTATTTCAAAGCAGAGTATGTGAAATAAGGAATTGCATAAAATGAATGCTTCATGGAAAGGCTGATCTGGAGTTGAGACAAGAATATTTCAAAGCATGAAAGCAAGAATCTGTTCTTGGTGTGTTCAAAATGGAACAGGCTTCAGCTTGCTAGGTGTTGCCTCAGTCAGCCTGGTCTATTACAAACTGCTTTGCGAACTATGTTGAAAGTGGGTTGTGTGAAGTCACCCCTTCCAAAATGATTTTTTTCATACTGAATTTAGGATGTTTGAAAATGAATATCAAAAAGCAATGTCAAGCAAGACAAATATCAGCTACTATCATCAGCAAATATTTGCTGAGTTCTGAGTATTTAGATATGTACAGTGTTACAGGGCTTTCAAAGCAGTGAAGATGTGACTGTTTTCATTTAAAGCTGATGTTCTTAAACTTGATCAGTGGAAGTCTGGACACCACATCTAGGTAGCCCTGCAATTACATGCAAACTTTGGTGTCAGTGAGGTGCAGGCCAAGGGCACTATAAGTTGTGGGAGTATCAATATTTATTTCTTTGAGCCTTAAAGTATTCCGTAACTGCAAAAACATTAACCATTATTCTTGGGTCACATCTAAATGGTAGCTGAGAACAGCCCAGGTAGGAACCATCTTTTTACTGGGCTGAGTAGTCTTAGATTTAGGGGCTCTTATGCAGTTCAGTGTAATTACTGATTACCAATGTTCAATTTGGCTTAAGCCCTGTAAAATTAGTGATAAGCTGATTGCATCCCAGTGCCTGATCAGTGTCTTTCAATCAAAGGGATACTAGTTTTGTCCTGAAGTCTAGGACTGGGAGTTAGAGCACCCTATATATCAGTGGACTTTCATTTTTTTTTGGTACTCATATAACACTAAAAAAGTTGGACAAACTACATGTCCTCTCGTATAAAATAAGTAGATGTACAAAATACTTTCTCTTAATTTAAATATTTTCAAAGACCATAACTTCTGGCATGTTGTATATATTGACATAAAAATAAAACTTCTGCACTACTCCTTAAAATGTATCCAATGAAATCTAAATACCATTGAGATTTGGTTTCTACCACCATCCATTTAAGAAAATATGCACAGGATGTTCTTTAACAGTCAGAAATTTTATACTGTTCCTTTTTCTCCTCGAACTCCATTTCCATTCCACTTTCCCCAAAGAAGTTGATCCTAATGCAGTATATTTTTATGTTTAGAAGTCTTTTATCAATCATCAAATCTTGCTTCTTGGTGATAAAAAGGATGTAAATTGGAATTCTAAAAATAATATTCTGTGACCATCATGATTTATGATTTATAACGTTTCTCTGGATGCAGTTATCATTATATCTCTGTTTAGTACACAGTTGATGAAAACAATATAAACATGTAATGAGATAGATAGCAAAAGCAGCGAGTCTTGTGATGAGTTGCAATAGGGTGGTTTCCCTGCAGTATTTCCTTCATGGGCTTTATGTGCTTTGCTCTTATAGGACTCTAGAAGCGGTGCACTCTTTGACCATAGGGCAGTTAAGAAAAAAGCAACAGCTTTTAAAGAGTGATTATCATTCTTCACTCTATCCTATGTCTGAATACAGAACATCTGATTTTATAGGGCAAAATATCTATTTTTAATGTCACAGTCTTCTCTTAGTAGGTAACTGCACAGGAGACAAAGAATAACTAGGAGTCTTCACCTATGATGTATTTTTTTACCAGTAATTAATATTTATTAACCATCTCTTATATCTGGGCACCACTACGTACCATAGTCATTTAACATACATAATAATAAGTATATATTTTATTTTTTATTTCAGGAAATTATGGGGGTACAAATATTTTGGTTGCATGTTGTGACTTTGCCACATCCGAACCATGATTTGAGATGTGCCCTTTCTTCCCCACAATGCTCACTGTGTCCATTAGTTGTGAGTTTATCCACCCCTACCCCCAAAGAATATTATTACTGTGTGAGCACCTTAGTGTTGATCAATCAGTGCCAGTTTGATGGTGAGGTACAACAATATTTAGAACGCTTCCCTTGTTTACAACCCCAGCATAATGTGCCGTAGTATGATGATGGATTGGCAGTAAGTCGGCTTTATTTTGTAAAGTGAGGGAAGACTGGTAGTGATGAGAATATGCCATTGTGAAAAAAATAATGAGAAGATTGGAGAAATTTTTAATTTGATGAAGGTCTTTAGGGTCTCCTAGTAGTTTTAAGACCCAAGGCGACAGAGAAATAAAATTGAAGTTCATGGAATTACACCTCCCTATAGCCATGTCTCTTTTGTAGAACGACGCTGCTTCTCTGTTCTTCCCATGGCCGTCCTTGTCACTTGTATGAACAATAGGAAGTCATGACACTCATGTGCGAATTCTGGCATCCAGGCTTCAAGAGGCCCTGCAGCATGTGCTTGGACACTCTTGGGAATCTCAATTCACCATGCTGTGCAGAAGCCCAGTGTAGCCTGATGCCTGGAGAAGAACCGAAGCACCTCGTCCAACAGCCAGCATCACCTGTCAGCCACACTGGACCACTGCGTTAACGTGACCCTGCAGCTGCACATAGGGAAAACCAGCAAACACAGTGCCCAGACTACTCACCCACAGACTCATGAGTACCTATAACTCTTTGTTGTTTTAAGTCACTGAAATTCGGGGTGGTTTGCTATGCAGAAATATATAACTGATACATCCATTGACTTGAAAAATGTTCTCTAAAATTGTAAGTATATTTACTCATTAATAGTCTCTTTCAACGAAATAAATAAAGTTGTTTTATTTTCACAATTGAAATAAAAGATGTTCCACATTTTGGCTAAAAAGAATTATGTCTTAACATTAGTTTTGTTAAAGAACTTATTTTCAAAAACACCCTAATATAAATTAATATAAATATCTAAAGCTAGGTTCCGAACATATGAGCACGCAACACATTCCTCCTACAGAATAAATTAGAAATCAATTAGATTCCATTTAAAGTATTAAGTAGAATTTTCATGAGTATAAAAATCAGAATCTGGCTCATAATATGTTCACAGGAATAATACAGGGAATAATCAAATGAGTTATTTTACTGCATGAATAATATCGATCACTTTTAACAAAAATGACATTGATTTGGGAATTTGGGACCCAACCGCAACATGTGTAATAAAGCGCTATTTTCCATCCTACACAGGCAACATCATAAAATATTTTTTTTAGTCTAAACCACAGTTCTTTTAGAGGTATAAAAGGTTTTATGTAGTATATTAAAAAGCCAAAATAAAAACCAAATGATTTGGGAGGACTACGAGTTTATTTGCAAATATAAAGTTAAAGTTCTTCTATTTGCTTTATGTCTAAATCAATTTTCAATTGCTTTAAATTTCAATATTTTTCCTTGTGGACCCTCAAAGATTAAGCGTATAAATCCTCTCAATGCCCTCATCACACCGCGCTTGCCATGCAGGAGCATGTGGGGGAGCAGAGCTCAGGACTGTGCCTGCCCCTAGAAGACTGTTTTGCATCAAAGAAGGAGGCAATATGGCTACTAGAAGTCAATAAATATGGACAACTTATAGGATATAATGTGAAGATTACTAAAATCAGAGAGCACTAGAAGAGAAAAACACCTTGGAAGTCTCTGAGTGCACACCTCTTTATACCGCAAATGAAGGAAGTGAGGCACGGAGAGGCAAAGTAACGATTAACCTGTAAGGAGAATTCAAACCCAGACCTCTTAATTTCTCCCCAAATGGGCTTTTGTCTACAGGTAGCCAATTTTTTTTGTTGGAAACCCTTGGAACCAGATGTTTTGGAATCAGAGTTCTTCAGAGTTAAGGATTAACTGCACATCATCTCTACTTGATTGCATCCTCCATCAGATCTGGGATAACACCCCGTAAACAACTATACTGACATTTCCACAGTGAAATGTGTGGCTATTCATACTAAATGGGCCAAATAAAAATTAAAAGCTCTTTTGTCAGTTAATATTGAGTTCTGATGTCTAATGAGTTTGTTGCCAAACTTATAAAGAAAATAAATAAGACACTTTCCTTTGGAGTTTGGAATTGCAAACAAGGGATTCAGGATCATATCTATTTCTCACTCAGGACTTTCTTTTTATTCCTGGCCATAGTTTGATCTTTTATTACATCCTTTTCTGGATTGTAGTCTAAAATACAGTTTTTAAAAACCTTTTTTAGTCTTTGCCCTTTTCTAATGTCTCTTTTTTTTATCTTTTATTCTATATTAACGGCTATAAATGATGGCTTAAAATGTTTCTTTTCCACGTAATATAAGCAGATTGTTCTAATCAGAAGATAGGTGAGTCACTGTTTAGAGACTAGGAGAAATCAGCCTTCCTACACAAAATGAGGACTACGGACAGATAGATCCAGATGTACGCGTGATCAGCCAGGCTTCAGCCTTCAGATGCAGGGAGCAGCTTAGCAGGATCGTCATCGGGATCAAAATCTGCCGAAAGTGCTCCAGGATTAAATAACGCCAAGATTTCACAAACTCAGGGGTCACATAAGTGTGGGAAGACCTAATTTGTCGCATATAATAAAAGTTTATTTTCTTAAAAAATAAGGATGCTGAGGACCAGTCACGGCAATGTGAGAGGATACTGTACACATATGGACATTTTTGGTGGCACCAGCCTTGAAACGAGGGGCTATTAGAAGGAAGAACATTGTTTCTTTAACACTACAAATTTTAAAATTTCTGAGTTAACTATTCAAATATTTCTTGAGAAAGATTTAAATTTTTAGTTTAAAAATTGATTACAAGGCCAAGCATGGTGGCTCACACCTGTAATCCTAGCACTTTGGGAGGCCAAGGTAGGAGAATTACTTGAGGCCAGGAGTTTGAGACCAGCCTGAGCAAGGGCGAGACCCTGTCTCTGTGAAAAATCAGCTGGGCGTGATGGTGCATGCCTGTGGTCCCAGCTAACTGGGAGGCCGACACAGGAGAATCTCTTGAGCCCAGGAGTTTGAGGTTGCAGTGAGCTATGATGATGCCACTGCATTGCAGCCCAAGCAACAGAGTGAGATATTGTCTCAAAAAAAAAAAAAAAAAAAAGTTGATTCAATAGTCTATAACTTTAAAACAATACTCCTTTTGTATCTTTTCTAAAACTCTCAATAACTTCATACTCACTTCATTCCTATTGGTTTCTGTGGGAGACAATACGGTTTCCCCCATCTGTTCTAGTCTCTTCTCTTTCCAGGCATCTGGCAGGTTACACTGCTCCATTCCCTCAAAGTGGGATGTAGTTATGTAACTAGTCTGGTCAACGATATATAAGACAAATGCCATGCGTCACTTCTGGATGAAGAATTGAAAGGCAGAGCATAATCCCCTGTTCTCAGCTCCACCGCCTAAGCAGATTTCCGTGTTGAGAAGTCAATACTGTCATCTGGTGGAGCCTCCATCAGCCCGGGTCCCTGAGTGACTTGACAGAGCAGAACATGTTTCTGCTTCCCTCTCTAACACCAGTCCATGTCGGACCTCTGGCAGAACTGAACAATTCACTTGTTGCTTTAGACTATTGAGATTTTTCAGATTGTGGGTTATCTCAGCATAATTGTGGCCATCTGCCTGGAATAATATTTTTCCTACTAAATGGCCAGTTATCTGTGTACCAATCTGAATCTGGACTTTGTATAGCAAGTTTCAAAGTCTTTGTAATCCCTTTTTAAATGCCAGAGCGGAATAGATTGCCTAGCTTAGTGAGGTGAAAACACAATATATTAATACAACCCCCTGAAAGGCTCTGGTAAACTACAGCCCAACAGCATTTGTCTTATTTTTTTTTTTTGAGACTGTGGGATATGGTCACACTTACATATCAATGTTTGATTCATACATCCACAGATATTGAAGGTTTGTGGCATGTTTTCACCCCAACTTTAAAAATTAGTTGTAGCAGTTAATGGAGAGTTATAGTGATCCGTTCAATCTGGAAAGGCGTGAGTGGTGAAGGATTAGAGGAGAAAAACTGTTGTGCATGAATTTAGAAGAAAGTATTACATTGTAGAAGAACAAAATCAGCATATCTAACGTCCAAAAATAGCCCAAATCCCCACATTAAATTCTATGAATCTCAGTTTAATCTATATATGATAAAATATTCAAGAGCTTAAAGAAATTAAATATTTTAGTAAGAACTAGATATTTTAGCAAAAGTCTTTCACAGTCTCTTTTTTTTCACCTCTATGAACTTAACACTGGGTCCAAAACTGAAACACCCAGAGTGGGACACACGTGTTCATAGCACACATATGAACTAGAGGTCTAATTGCTACGATAATCCTCAATCCTGGAGCTTCATGGTCCCCAATCATTGCTTTTCTTTTTTAATTAATCTTTTGAAACAAGAGTCAAGGTATTACGTATGGGCTGGAGAGAAAATAAAATCAGAATATTGGAAACTAAAAATGGTACTACCATATGATCCAGTAATCCCGGTTCAGAGTATATATCCAAAGGAATTGAAATTAGTATGTTGAAGAGGTATCTGCACTCCCATGTTCATTGCAGCATTATTCACAGTAGCCAAGATACGGAAGCAACCCAAGTGTCCATCAACGGATGAATAAAGAAAATGCAGTGTATATACACAATGGAATGCTACACAGACTTTAAAAAAGAAGGAAATTTTGTCATTCACCCAACACGAATGGAACTGGAGGACATTATGCTAAGTGAAATAAGCCAGGAACAAAAAGACAAATACTATATGATCTCATTATATGTGGCATCCATGAAAGTGGATCTCAGAGAAACAGTAGAAAGGTGGCTACCAAAGGCCTGCAGGGGTCAGGGCCGGGGAGGAGGAAGAATGAGGAAAGGGTACAAAGTTTCAGTTAGACAGGAGGAACAGTCTATGGCTATACCGCCCTGAACGTGCCCGATCTCATCGAGATAGGAGGACTAAGTTTTAGTGATCTTTCGCACTGCATGGTGACCACAGCTAATAATAATGCATTGTATATTTCAAATTTGCTAGAAGAATAGATTTTTAATGTTCTCACCACAAAAAAAATAAGTTGGTGAGGAGTTGGATATTTAAATTAGTTTCCTAGACTCTTTCTACATGGTATACATAGATCCAAACATCACATTGTACCCCATAAATACACACAACTATTATTTGTCAACTGAAAAATTAAAAAATTACATAAAAAGACAAAAAATAATATTGAAAAATGCAACAAAATTGCATTAGCACTTCAGTGGTGTGTGCAAGTGTGAATGTTAGTGCATGTTTGTGTGTAGTGGGATTAGCAAAGATTTTTAAATTACCTTAAACTGAATTCAGTTTTTCTGAAATTCAATTCATGCCTTACATGGTGATCTGAAATGAAATTCCTGAAAAATTTCCTTTAAAGTCTCAATATTAATATGTACGTTGGGGCAACTAAAATGTGAAAGGGTTATTTGTACATGATGTTTTATCATTAGAAAGGAGTTCAATCAATGGGGAAATCTAAGTTTTTAAGTTCTACAATATAACTTTGAAAATCACTTCATTATCACCTTTTAAAACAGAGAAACATAACCCATATAACTTGTGGAAGCAAGGTTTATTTTAAAATATCATTAAAAACAGGATGTATTTTTCCATCTGTAAAATGGGTATAATAAGTTCCTCTTAAAAGGTATTGAGGATCCAATGAAAGAAAATATTTGAAAGAGTTTTGCAATGAGAAATCAACTTACAAAGGTAAGATATGGTTTTAATTTTCTATTTTTCTTTGCAAAAAATTTAATGTAATTTGATATATTTTCCTCATCTATCTATATTTTTAGGTAAGAAATCTACTTCACATTAACTGCAGACATATTCACTGTTTGTACTTGTCAAAGTTTTAAACATGAGACAAGATGAGTTAACTCTATTTTTTTTTTAAGAGAGAGGGTCTCGCTATGTTGCCCAGGCTGGCATGCAGTGGCCATTTTCACAGACACCATCACAACACACTGTAGCCTGAAACTTCTGGCTTTAAAGCAATCCTCCCACCTCAACCTCCTGAGTAGTGAGTAGCTGGGACTAGAGGGACACACCACCACCCCAGGTATCAGTTAATATTTATCCTGACTAAACTGAGTTTATCAAAATAAAATTTGTAAATATGAAAATGGTATTACTGTAGTCCAAATCCTAAACTTGATCATTTTCAAGGAAACATAATTCTCTTTCAATAACATATCACACCCAACTTATACACACATTTATTTGATCACTTTCATGCAAATATAGAAATATAATTTTAATTACATTTTAAATAATTATTTTTTAAAAAAATTAAAAATCCTTTAGTTACTCGTGTGGCTATGTTTTATGAATTGCTGCATACAAGTCATCAATTATGTGAGCAGACAAGATTCTGTGAAATTTTTAAACAAGAGCAACATTTTCTCCAGGCTCGTGAGACTATTTACCTGAGTGCTTTACTTTTGTATTGTGTAAGTTGACGCACAAACATGAATTCAGCTACAGTTTGCATATTGGAAAATACCACAAAGGATTTCCATAACTAGAATTCATCTGTGCATAGTATTTAAAACCTAGACCTTTAAAGTACGTTGGCAAATGTTTACCAAAATTCTAATTGACAGCCATCATCATATGTAAGACACTAAACCTATCCCAAATGCTTCAGAGACCCTTCATTCCAGTCCTTGACAAGTCTCTCCTTTTGTTTGTTTATTTGCCTCCAGAAGTAGCTGCATCTGTGAAGTTCATTTTCTATTTCCTTAAATCTTACCTCCCCCTGCTGGTTGTGCAACATGGAGCTTGTCTAGGTAAAAAGCAAAAAATAATTTGCAAAGGTTGGAGAACTTTCAGAAGGGCAACTAACTATTAAAAATAAATACATGCATATATGTGTTTACAAATACATGCACACACACGTATGCACGCAATGAAACTAGATTTTTCCTTTTTGTAAATTAAACTGAGTCTTAGGTTATAATTTTTAAGGCAATAATCTATAAACAAAATTTTATTTGAAGGAGTAATATCATAGTTATAGCACAAGAGATACTCAAGCTGCATCCCACATTCATAGAATAGTGAAGTACACTTTAGCCATAGTTTTAGTTATAGGACCACATACAGAGTTTGCTCAGTGGCTTACTCAGAACACTAAGACATATATACTCACAGTCCTATATGTTGATACTGATATTATTGGCCAAAACTATTGATTATTTAGCAATAAATTGAATTGTTATGTACAACCTTTATTGGCTTATCACAGTATAATTATTTATGGAACTTTTGACCATTTCCCACCTCCTTGAATTAGACTGGCTCTTCAACTAGGACATCTAATCTGTAATGCTGAAATGCTTGCTAAATCAAACATATACGGAACCACAGGATGCATAATTTTTCAGAACTGTGTCTACATGGTCTGCAATTTACATTAAATTGCTATGTTTTGGTTAAATGGCACCTTAGCTTCCAAGCAACTCTTTCAATAGTTGTTTCTTTAATTATTATTTAATTTTGCGGTTATGACTGGTTTTCAGTTAAAGAGGGTACCACTGACAAATTCAATTAAATGAAAATAGAGGACTTAATGGTCCATGCTAATGCTTCATTTCATACATAATATTTTATCATTTTCTGTGCAAATTTGTAATGAGCGCTTGGTTTGTATTAATAAATGCTTACATTTAGGCCACATAAAGTACAGTAATTAAAATACTTTGCTAATAATATTTACTTATAAGTGCTCTAAAAACAATTAACCCATTGATTCCAATTACTTTTACTAAACTAACTTCTAAGAATACAATTCTTTGGCATCAAAAACACTATTGTAATGCTACTTTTCACAAAGTGTCCTGGGTGCTTTTTTATTATATTTTAATAGAGCAGGTTATACATCTGCTGCTTTCTGGAACACAGATTTCAAAGAATAATGGCAAACAAAACTACCATTTTTTAAAAAAATTTCGAACAAAGGATACATGTGTTATAGATCTCATTTCCAAATATTTAAACCGAGAAATGTAACTGTTTATTGTGTTGAAATGAGCAAAAGTTGGTTGCCTTTTGCTTTGTAAAGTAAATGTTGCTCTATGGCATTTTTTTCTTATAACCTATACCAGAAATCATCTGCAGACAATTTACATTCCTTCTCATACTAAAAGAAGATATGCTGCCTCCCCAAATGAATAAAGATCTTATTTACAAACATGTTTCAGGATATGTGTTACTCATAATTCAACTCTGTAATAATGGAGTTCAAAATTAAATGTATATACATACAAAATGTATAAATAAAATATAAAAGAGAGATCATTTTATTCTATATTTTATAAGGTTAGAATTAATAAGTTTGTATAGGATTATTCTATTTTCTAGTCCACATGAAAAAGGAATGTTAGACATTTCTATAATCTCACCTCTGGGTATGTGATCAATACATTAGCTAATCAATGCTTCTGATTTTCATGAAAGTAGCAATCTGGAAATTAGACATATTTAAAATACAACCATGTGGATTATTTTTTTTTTTTTAGTATTTTTTGCTGTTGATATTGAATCAATAACGCAAGAATAGGAAGGAAAAAACTCAAGTTGACATAAAGCATTGAGATTATAAAATTGGGAAAGGAAAAGAAAAAATCTTGGCCTAGTCTGTTTCTTTAAGACCGCCAATGAGAAAATTAAAACACAACCCAGACACTTCAGATTTACTAAAGTTTTACATATTGGCTTTTAAAAAGGCATGGAGATCTGTTTCATTAGAAAAAGCCCCTATTTTAAAAAGAAAGTTGGAAATGACAGCCCTAGCCCTAGTTTTCACATCAAAATACAAAGTGTCCGATGATAATGCTTCATTAGCTATTACCCACAGTATTTTAAAGCATTTTTTTGTAAAGTAAAAGCCACTTGGCTCTAATATATAAAAAGAAACTATTACTATTTTAAAGGTGGGGAAGCAAACATAGCTTCAGGTCAAACACTGAATCATAGGAAGGCTAAATATATAACTCGTATGTACCTTGGCCCCCAAGGTAACCATTTCAACTTGTCTCCCAGACTATTGTGTAAAAATAGACCTGTAAATTTTCATTTAAGGGAGACACTTGGAGTAATTTTTAGGGAGGTTGACAAAAGTACATCTAGTGATATTAAGATATATATATAGCATATAATAATATATAATGATTATAAATACCATCTAAAACAGAGTTCTAATTAAAATACACACATATGCATGCATATAAAGGGTATGTTAGTCAGTGGAATTGACAGATACAGAGGTAGTTCCACCGTTAGCCAACCAGGAGGAGGTGTGGGCATTAACATGCCCCATGGCGCTGCCTCCACGCACTTCACATGGGTTCAAGGAACAAGAGAACTGCAATTAATCCCACTCAGTCACAAGTGTCTGCAAGGGCTTTGTTTCTCAGGGCAATGTTCAGCTACCCAAATAGCCAGATTTGATGGATTTGGGCGAAACAGCTAACCCACAGTATACAATTAAATTAAATATGTTCTACTATTTGCAGAATTAGTAAATTCCTTCCACTCTCACCTCAGAAAATTCTTCACTTAACTAGATTTTTGGATAACATTGAAAACCGAGTAAACATTTCAATATGCTTTTTCTTTTTCTACACTTTGGAAATAGCTTTGATTTGTGAAATATTTTTTCTAATCCCTAAAATAAATCTTATTGTAGAGAATGCTTCTGTCAAAGTATTAATGGCTGAATCATTTCTCTTTCTGAAGCTACTGTTGGTACAACAAGATCTGATTCTGCCTCTTGCATGGCAAAATATGCCAGAGGAATCAGGAAACTGGTGTTTCAGCGTTCAGGTTTGCCTGCTCTTCTCATTTCATGCATGTCACAGTAGCTTCAGCAACTGTTGCTCAAAACATGGGAGATGTGAAACTTTTCTGTCTGGTTGCCTTTGGAGAAGTGGATAAATATGCCAACTAGAGTCCAGACATATCCTTGTAATCACAGAGAAAATGAAACTGCATGCTCTACTTGGGGGGAGGAGATTACACAGCATAGTCACTGGACAAAGGAAGACAAACCTTGTTCTGTCTTTGCTTTCTTTTAACAATTCCTAGCCGTTGGAGTTTGATAGCCTTGTTATTGACATCATAAGCAACATCCTTGAATGCATACATTTTTGAGTGAATGCAAAAGTAGAGCTAATCATACTTAAATCCAAGGCAGACAAGCTTAGAAGACCTCTACTTGACATTTGAATGCTACCTATGCTAACTGAACACAAATGGGTATTAGCCATCTCAAAACACTTTCTTTGGGCAACATTTGTCAGTTAGGAACATTAGTCTTATGTGTTTGTTTAAGTGATGCCTCAGATACTGAATTCATCTGCATAACACTCTGCTTTGCTCAGTCTCATCTGATGTCATGGCTCTTCCAGGCTTCCCTTACTCAGTGCCATGAAGATCTCACTTGATACCTTCTCTTTTCACCTCTTTTTTCTTGTATCCTTTACAGGTATGTGTCCCTTTATCAAACAGTGGGTGTGGATTTGGGCTTTCTTTGTGTTTTCTCTTTTATTGCACACTGCAATGGAAGAGTCATCCCTTCCACCAGAAGCCATGAGTGCTAATTCCTCTTTCACTTGTCAGTAGCAAGAGAACTTAGGCTAGTGACCAATTCCTGCAGTCCTCATTAAAAAATTACCAACTCAAGATCTGCTTCTAATTTTAATATTTCACAAATAATAAAGTATTATATTCATACTTAGTAATTGTTGTACTAAAAATACACTATTGGAAAGTATTCTCTGCTGATAAAACACTGTGGTGCAGAGATTGGTCTTATCCACTGGATGATCCACTTATTCCTATGCCGAAAAATATCAAATCAGTGCTTCAGTTGCAACACAAATTGCTAAGTAAAGCAATTTAGTCAGAGGCAAAATATATCATTAAGAAAACAGTCTTCAGAATAACTTGATCAGATAGTTTATTGGCTGAGAAGTTAAATAAGAGTAAAATTAAACCTATATCTCCTCTTCTGTAAGAGACAGTGATATAGCTCTCTAGAGGCATTACTTCACTATTCAAATTGTTTTGTGTTTTGTTTTGTTTTTGGTGGGGATTATGATGGAAAAATGAAGAATAGGTAAAGGAAGAAGGAAGAATATTTCTGTTTCTGTGAAAGGATGGGGCAAAGGAACTGGTATATAAGACACTTAGATTTCATTATGGTTGGATTTTGCTACATTAATTTGACTAGGTTACCCAACACACATGAGCTTTAAATTATGAAGCACTTAGACAACTAGTATCTAATAGTGTAACGTAGAGAAACTATCAGAAATAAATCATGACATTACTGACAAGATTGGCTTCATCAAGTTGAGTAGAGAATAGGGGAAGACCTTATATATAAAATGCACATGAGATGCAGTTGGGGAAAAAAGACAAGGAAATAAATGTTAATATACTTAATTCTCTTGTAAAATGTAATGCAGTGCAACTCAAAACCTTAAAAAGAGCAGGTACAAACCGGTGTTTGTGGGATGGCTGAATGAATGAAGGAATGAAAGATGGTATAGCCAGAGATTTCACAGAGTAGGTAGAGATACACAGATTTCACCTGTGGTCTGGTGCTGCCCAGTACTGATAGTTAAAAAATAAATAAATAAAAAAAATTTTTAAAAATACAAGTGTTTTCAGATATTGAACTAAAGATTGGCAAAGTTTTTGTAGCTCAACAAATTCATGGTATGTTTCCATGCATGGGTTGTATATATTATTATTAGAACTTGCTCAGGCTTTGTTTAGTGGAGAGTTTTGAGTAAAATGAAGTTTCAATGCATGTTTTATGGTCTATTGTTAATATTATGCACTGGCTTTTTGGTAGACTTTCCACATTTGGAACAAATCCAATGCATCATACCAGGGCAGTTGGAACATGTCTGTTCCGTAATGTCCATGTGCTAAAAATCCTCTGGAGAGTTCTACTGGGAGAGGATTAAAACTTGTCATTATGCCAAATAACAAATCTTTGTTGGTTCTCTGCAGTGCACAGTGATGTTATAGCTCATGTTACAGGTTAATTGCTTTCAGTGGTGGAATAGCCTGAGTACGGTTTTCCTTGGCTTAGCAGAGTATTAATAAGGAAACCCAACACGACGTGACCACCAATGCCAGAGACAGAGAACTCTGGCAAGCTAAGGCAGCAAATGGCCAATGGGAAAGCTCTACTACACAGGGACCGCCTGATACGCAAAGTGCAGACGTATTTCACCCTGATGTGGTCTACTAACTTTCAGCTTTCAGGGACCTCTTCCCTGAGCGTTTGTGAGGTTCAAACATACAGTACACAAAAGGTTGTGTTTCAAGTGCAAAGTGGAAGTGAAAGCGAATGTAAATTATCAGACAGGAATTCAGAGACTTTAGATATTGTGCCACGTATCGGATTTCTTTAGCCTGGAAGTAGCCCCCATTATTTTACTTCAAATTGTTTTAAAAATAAAAATAAAATTACCCATGGCTGAAACTTGGATACCAATTTTATCTATAGCATTTTTTCCCTTGCCTGATTATAAACCCCTGAAAATCAGCATTCTTTGTACAATGGGAATACTGCATAGCTTTATAACAGCCTGAACAGTACTAATTACCCATTCTGTACTTAGAAAGTAGAAAGATAGAGACTATATGCATTTACAGCATCCATGTTTGCAGAGGTAGCTAGCCTGTCAGCATTTTCATTCTGTACGAAATGCCTGAGAAGATTTTAGAAATGGCAAAGCTGCCTCTTTAGCATCAATCTACATTGCAATTTTAGCAAACCAGCATTACTCAGAACACGATACAGTATATCCTAGTGTACACAGTCAAAGTCCAATTTGAATCTGTGGGATGAATTAAAATACCATATACTAAAGAGCCGTTCAAAAATAGTAAACTACCGTAGCTACCAGCTGCAATTTCTTATTTTTCCTGAAAACTCTTCTCCGTTTAAATAAGATCAGCATATGGCTTATCCAAACTATACCTTTCAATAACTCCATAAAAAAAAAAAAAAAACAACTGACTGACTTGGAACATTATACAGCACCGGTAAGGAGAAGGGCTGATAAACTGCGCTTCTTCTACAGGTCTCCCCACGAGAGAAAAACTGTGAACAGCCCAAGATACATGGTAAAACATATACATCTGATCCTTTGCCTTTTCATTCCCCTGCAAGCGTTGCCTCCTGCATTTCTACTCCACTGATTCTGTAGCAAGATACACACACAATGACAATTGTCAGAGCCCGTGCTCCACGGCTGACCACCTAGAAAGAAACGTTCTCCGCTGTGAGTCCCCAGCCCTGCGCAAGGACGGTGGAGGTTTCTGCATGGCTTGTGCCGGACAATGTTGGACAATCAGTTTCAAAATGTGGTGTCAGTCAGCGCTCTGGCACATATGCAACCTCAGAGCGGGGAAAGAAGTCGCGAGGAGGCCGTGGTCAGTGACTGGTGGCCGGGGTCTGCCGGCGTGGGGAGAAGCCGGGTGGAAGGAGGCACTTTGGGGTGATAACGTTCGGTTTTCCCAGGCTCTGACAACAAGCAACCCACGGAGAGCTTTCTCTTTCTTTTTCTGCTATCCACCTTCCCCTCCTGCCCTTTCCGCCCTCGCCCCTCCCCATTCACTTCACCCCCACCGGGCCCTGCCTTTGGTGAAAGAAAGAGACCAAAGTGCCACAAAAGGGCAAGGGTAGCTCAGTTTCAGACCCGAGGGCAACATGTGTTCAGCGAACAAGAGTGTAAGAAACACTGAATATAGCACTTAATTCTTTAGACGTACGATTTTCTGACTATAGCTTTCTTTTTGGCCATGCATATTTATTGCCATTCAAAGAGATTGTGCCTGCATACCAGCAAACAGCTATTGAGAACACAGCAAATCTTAAAATGATTAAGGCACTGGAGTTTGCTAAAACGTGGCATGCAAAGAATCATGAGAAAGCCATAGAATATTAAAAAAATATTAATAATGTCAGTTCTAATAATTCAATCTCAGATTTATTTTGGTACAATCCTGTTCCAAGTGGTGTGCCCTGTCTTTTTTCTTAAGAAAGAACAAAGATCATGGAACAGATTGTAACCTAGGTAAATTGCATGTGTTTACAATTGTATTTCACATATTCTATATATCATTTGCAAACTATTCCCCAAAGAAATATGTATCAAACTTTTGAAAAAAATGCAGATTTGACGACAATCTGTTTTCCTTTCATTTGTTTCAGATGCTGCCTGAGATTTCATCTGCTGCTAAGGTTCTTTGTCAGTATTTTGAACGTAGTGTCCTGTCATGTTCGTCATTTGTTTTCTTTTGTTCTTTCGGCTTTTACATTCATAAACTACATTTCTTGAAATGATATCACCGCAATTAAGCAAAGAGGAAGAAAAGGAAAAAAAAAACTTATAGAAGATTGAAGTTTTTGTATGCAATGTAATCGTGAAATTCTGATAAAATGTGAATGTCAAATATGTTTCTACTACTCACATGAAAAAATCAGATGGCCCCTCCCCCCAATTCTTTTACTTATAAGATTAAGCAATTTGTGAGTTTCAGGACTCGTTATGGCAAAGTTGTCTTAGGTTATACTGTGAGGAAGACAGTTAAGTGTTGCAGCATATTTATGAACATGTTTTCATGGTCTGTACTTTTGGGATGGGAAATTATTCCCTAGTAATTAATTGCTGCAACTGTTTTAGCTGTCAAAACTAAAGATTAATCTTGCAATAGCAGTTTAACCAGTAAAACAACCAATGGCAACTGCTCAGGAGTATGACTCATAGAAAACACTCAGGAAGAGCAGAGATTCTAAACTACACACTAAATGGATTCTAACAACTCAATTCTAGCATTACTCACAGTGTATTAATAGAACCTCTTCACTCCTAAGTTAGCAGCGAAATCAGACGAAAACATTCTCATTAAGAAGAGACATTTCTATCCTACTACAAATAAGGACTCTTCGATCATATTCATCCTAAACACTATTATGCACTAAATATTTAATTATTGTTTGTACTGGCATTTAAATGATTGAAAAGATGCACATTTTAAAATAAAAATCTTCAAAATAACTGTGAGAAAAATGAATCCATATTATCATCTAAATTTGGCATATAGGCATGTAATAAGCATGTATTAGATGACTAATCATTGTGATTAATTACAATAAAGCTTGGGTGTAAAAGTTGGCTTTGGCTTAGAAACTAAATACACGCATTTAGTAATAAATGATAAGGATCACTGGAGAAGCGTGTTACAGAGCCCGGGAAAAGGAGCAGTTACTCAGTGAAAATGCTTTTGGCAACTCTTGACCTTTGAGTTCCTAACTTAAAGGACACACAAACAGCAGCATTCTCCTGCAAGTTTCCCTTGATAACCTGCTGGAGAGGGGACAATATCCTGAAGCCATTTGACATGCACAATTTAGCAATTATGTGGTCAGAGGAGGAATGATTCTGTTAAAGTCTCAGGGATTCCTGGTGTTTACAGCCTTTACACATTTATAGAAAAATCTAAAATCTAACACAGCATAATCGATATTAGAATGGATTCTCCTTTCCAGCCATGAATGATATCTTACATTCTACAGGAAAAGCAAATTTGGAAGATTTCAAATATTTGTTTCAATCTAAACCAAGAAGAAAAAAAAAAAAGAAAGACAGAAATAGGTGACGGTATAACACTATGTGGTGAGGGATATTCATTACTATATTTAAATGAGGAATAAAAATAAGTATGAGTCAAGATGTAATGTGATAATTTTTTTAACCTTGGGTTTAAAAAATAACATTTCTTCAGGTGAAAAAGAATCAAGTTTATTTTACTTTACTTTTCAGCTAAAAGAAGTTGTTCTTTTTCCTAAGTCTCCTTTGAGCTCACAGCAGTGTTTATTTATTTTTATTTTACTGTATATGCCAAAGTAAGGCTGCAAGACCAATAATGCTAATGCTTTAAATATTTCAGTCTAATTCAGGACTCTCAATTCATTTCCTCTGTGAATAATTTAAAGCTGTTTTCCTTTTGTTTAGTTTCCTTGATATGAAAATATGATTTGCAGTTTTCTTTTTAACAGGTAAATAGATAGAAAACAGTTTTCTTTTTGAAGAATGATTGAATATCATTTTCAATCATATTATATTCACAGAGAAGTGCAGCTCAACACTTGCACTCTCAAAGCTCTGCTTTTAATGGGCTGTTTCCACAATTTCACGCACTCATCAATCAGATATCAATTGCAGGATGCCTGATTGGGTCCCCTTCCACCTCCACCATTGCCTGCTGCCTGGGCACTGCCTGCCAAATGTTGCAGGAAGTGACTTGAATAGCGACAGCAGACCCAGCAGCACCCTCAGTGTGCTGGTGGGTCATTGCCATCCCCACAGAGAACCCAGACCATCTGCTCTCTAAACGCGGGGTCTGAAGCACAATCAGCTTGCAGAAGACCATCTCTCACAGTGCATCACAGACCCTGGTACCTCGACACATGCAATCAAACCAGCCCCCACATCCACGCCTTCTTCCAGTGTCTGCTCCACACTGACGTTGTATTTGAAATGAAAAGTCTAGCTTTTAGTTTATTCTCTTTCAAAAAAAAAAAAAAAAAAGAAAAGAAAAGAAAGCCAAGCAATAAAAAAAACCACAAGAATTAAATAATGATTGAATCCTTTTAAGAATCTAATGGAGGACATGTACGTTTGTAGGAAGAAATGATCGCAGTGATAGAGTCAAGTTCAAGTGATAAGGAAAGATTGGTTGGCATAGAAATCGGCTGTTGCTGCTCCAAAGATCCCGAAGTGCACTGTTTCTCTGATGTAGTCTTCATGCAAGTGTGATTTTTCAGCATATGGAATGTAGAAGGCTAGGGCTCCCCAAACTAAGTCACACAAAATTGATATTCGCCCATCGGGACTTAAGAACTTTTTGAGAACTACCTGGCAGGGAAATTTATGTGAAGATGCTTCTCAATGCACAAGATAATACGGTGGCTCTTGAACTATTTCCTTATTGTGCTCATCTCAAACAGATGTCTTTTTGTTCGTGCATCCCTCGCACAGACATATTGGCTGTAACCTTCTGTTTTAGAGGGACTACACAGGATGGTTTTCCACATGCTGGGACGCTGAACAGGAGTGTGTGCTCCGTGTTTGATTACTTAATGCCTCAGTGGCAACAAGGCAACAGCAGTGAAGCCTTTGATAATATTTCTTAGAGGAATCAGGAAAAGTGAATTTGGCTTACTCTATTTTTGTTGTTAAATAAAACCATCGAATTACCTTTTATTCTTTTTCTTCCTTAACATAATAGAGGGAATTTTCAGTTCTCCCTTGCACATTGACACATAGACACGCAACGTGTCATCTGGTTATCATCAACATCTTACGGAATATAAAATCACTAGTGCCACGTTAACAAGAAAGCTACCTGTGTGCAAAGTTCTGATGCTTTTATATCTTAGCTTTGTGACCTCGACCCAGTCACCAAACCTCTCTGAACCTCATAATACCTACAATGTGATAAAATAAAACCTGCCTCATAGGTTTGGGGAAGTCTGCATATGATGAAACATATAAAGTACTGCTTATAACTCTGGAATCTCACAGCTCTCAATTTTTCCCTTCATGTCTGTTAAATTCCCAGGTACTCACTGCCCACTCTCCATACCCACTCCCAAGGTACACTCTCTCCCTTTTGCTTGCTTTCTTTTTCTCTAGGGTACTTTCCACCTTTGGCCATGCTCCAGAACTTCCCTGTTTGTTTCATCTACTGTCTGTCTTCCCCTCACTAGAACGTGAGTTCACCAGGCCAGCGGCCTTTGACTATTTTGTGTATTACTCTATCCTCCTTATACACTCTAATCCACATTCTATCCACAACCCTGTCAATACAGAATGAGTGTACAAATGAATTAATACATTAATAAGGGAATGGAAAGCCGGAGTTTATTTTAAATATGCCTTTGCCATCCGGTGGTGTTACATGGAATTTTTTGCTGAGAATTTATTGAAAATATCTCTTTCCAATTCTTTCAGCCCAAATAGAATATTTTCTTCCAAATACACAAATGAAAGTCCATATTCTTTAAGCATGTTTCCTAAGGCACAACTGATGTTCAATCTAGCATGGAAGTGAGCTCTTTGTCTACTTGGGAAAATGTTTCACTTATTGAAATTGGACAGCCAGGTATAAGAGCTTCGCTGTGCTGTCCTCCTATTCAATGAAATGGATGGCATTATGAGACCTAGCAGTGTGGCACAGAGACCCAGGCTATTCCAGCTTGAGTAATGAAGCCTAGAAGCCACATTCTAATCTTTGCTTGACCTGACAAGCTGTCTCCTCTTTGGAGAGTCAGGTGAAACACCAAGACTTCAATTTCCTCGTTTATAATATTCTTGCACTGAATTGGTGTCCAGTGTGACTCTATACCTACTCTAGGAACTTACGGCATTTCGTGTTGTACCCCTTGAACTAAATAGGGTGAGGGATAGACCCACGTTGTGTCTAATTCCATTCTGTGATTAAACAAAAAGTGTCTTCTGGTGCATGAATACCAGTCTAATTCCATTCTGTGATTAAACAAAAAGTGTCTTCTGGTGCATGGATACCAGTGAGGGCTCACCTTATGTAGCCACCTTGATCACTGGAAGATCTGAGGGATAACATATACTAGAAGTATAACCAAGAGACCTGTGGCTTTCCCTGGGGCCTGTGGTCCCATCCATATTCCCACATGCTTTTATATATTTCAGAAGAGTTTATACAGTTTTATTAAATCAGGAAAAGAATGAGAAAAGGAATCCCTAATTCAAAATGCACCCCTAATGCCAACTATTCTTAATGGAGATGAAAGTCCACATTGGAAGGCATATGATTACAATAAAGGGAGGGGGTAATCCTTTTTCAGGAGAGAAGGTTATAACTTACACATGTTTAGAATTACCCAGAGAGCTATTTGTCCTCCTAATGCACATGGAGGGGTGCTCATGTCATCACTGTGCACAGCGCCTTGAGCAAGCGCTCAGGTCTTTTGTGGAATATCCATGTCACTTACTTTAAGTGGGAGTGTTAACACCTTTGCTATTTCTCCAAAAATGGGGTTTACTTCTTTTTGAGTTAAAAAAAAAAAGATTTCTATAAAAGGGAGCATTAAGCAGGTGAATAGAGTACTTTCTAAAAGGATCAAGCTAAAGTAGGCAATACTTCCTTAAAAGGTTTCACTTCTTATTTCCCACCTTAATGGGATGACAGAACATCCCATGGAAAGGCTCAAAGGAGAAATACGTTGAAACTCAATTACCTGTGTTAGTGAACCTCCTACAGATATTTAAAAATATTCTCTTCTCACAGGTACCCAGTATGAACCAAGTGCTTTTTTATTTGTGTCTCTCATGCCCCATTAACATAATGAAATGCCGTGTGCCTTTTTTCGCAGTAAGAAAAAAAGGTCCAAAAGGGTGATAAAATATCCATACTGACTATAAGCTAGTGGACAGCACCTTTAACTGCTTCCTGGCTGCTCAGCCTGTGTGCAATACTAAGCAGGCCTGGGCGCTGTATCTGCCTGTAGTTCCCAGGGAAACAGAAGCAGATTTGAGTTTTGATCTGGACAAGAACCCTTTGGTCCAAGTGATTTTCTGGAACTTGGGAAATCAGCAGACTGGATTTATAACACTAGCAATTTTTTTTAAAGGTTTGATTCTCTACATATCTTTATTTTGCCTAGAACAGTTTATCTACGAATGCATACAGTCTTTCTGCATAAAAACTCTAGTTTCTGCATGCAGATTTGGCCAACTTCAATTTGCATTCAAGGGAATAAAAGTGCCCTCTAATAGGAAGGATCTGTATGCTGAATATCTTATCTTTCTACATAAATATTCTTGAAGTTTTAGATACCAGATATTCATGTAGAGCCACTCACGTATTCTTTCATTCATCTGTTCCAACAGTAGTGTTGGAGCGCTTGCCAGGCACAGAATATCGTGCTGAATGTCTTTTCTTTTAACTGTTGATTTTCAGATTTATTATTGATTGTTAATTCAACTTATATCAAAGACAATAAATCTTGAAGGAAAGTGGAAACAAATTAGTAAGTCCTTACTGTGTCTACAAGCAGTCCTGGCACTCATTCTCTGAATCCCTTGCCTCACGGGAGAGACCCAGCTGACCTTGTGGGTCTAACAGCTCCCTCCGATCCCTGTCTCCCTCCTGTCAGTCCCTCCTACGCACCCTCTCCTTCTGCCACATCCCTGATCAGCATTCCTTAGCAATTCCCCACTGCCTGCCTACAGGATTGAGTTCAGACTTCTAGCCCTTGCATTCTGAGCAGCATCCTAATCTGACCCATCTGTCCCTGTGTTCTCATCCATCCTTGCACACACGGTCTGCCCCAGTCATACCCTTGCTCTTCCCTGCTCCCGGATGCGTTTGGTCATCTTCTGCTTCCACGCGATGCAATCTTTCTCCCTGGAGTGCCTTCAGCCCCACTCACAGAAACACCCACTCAAGCCCCTAATTTTCCACCAAGACTTTTTGATAATTCCTGCTGGAAGAAGCTTCATCTTCTAAACTTACTGTGCTCAGAGTACTTTTTTTTTCCTGTAACATCCATTCAATTCCAATTTTTGACATTTGGTTTTTATTTAATACCTTCTCTCACCAAATAACTTGTCATATCACAGGAGGCAAGGGCTAGGTCTTATTTTTATACAGGCATTTGCATTCCTATGCCCACCCCCGCCTCACCTCAGAGAGTGAAGACATGGAAGAATCTCATTTCAAAATGGAAATAACCTTGTCAATGGACATATAAAAATAATTGAAATTATTAAATGTTTTTCCTTTATTTGCAGATTAATTTCTAGCATTTATTCATTGGCTTTACTAATAAAAATGCATTATTTATTATTCCATCTGACTTTTACAGTTACTTCTATTAGACAAATGTTGCAAGTATGAGAAAACACACACATACAGGTTACAGTGAATCCACAAACAACAAAGCTAAAATTCTGAATGAAATAATTGCAAGTTCGACGACCCTTCAGTTGATTCCTAACATAGCTTTTTCTCGTAGATTTGCAGTTAAAGTGTATGAGAGCAGGAGGGGTGTATGTGAGCTTCTGTGTTGAGCAAGGAGTCAGAGGCAGGAAGGGTAAGAAGATATGGTCTGTACATTGCAGCCCAGCAGGTGATCATATAGAAGGAGAACTTGATCTTGTGTAATTTAGATCATCTAAGCATTAGGAACCAGCTGCATGCAGAGGAGCATTTTTACATTGAGGAACTCCCTTGAGCAGAGGGTGTTAGGCAAAGGACACAGGAAAGCCCCTGTGAAAATTCAGGCAAGGTAACCAGAATAAAGTGAGGAAGATAACATTTGAAGCAAAGAAGACTAATTCTGGGGACAGGAAGTAAGCAAGGAAATGTTTTCATAATCTAGATTAGAGTCTATTTTAAGACAATGCAAGAGGTCACAGAATTAAGAAAAATGGGGGAAAAGGAAAATATTCCATAAGACGAATGGAAACATCTGTTAATTAAATGAATTTCCAAATGTAAAGCCAAAGGTAACAGATAATGCAATGACATAATCCATTAATCAATCAGAGTCATTAAACCATTTATTTATTTATTTAGAAAAGCTTACCGAGTTGTGAAAACAAACATGAATGCTATGAATATCCCACCTTTGACAATGTGTTTGTTAGACTTATTAATAATGTGCTCTAGGAACACAGAGGGAGAGACAATAGTCCTTATTGGGGCTTCAGGGACTGTTTCATAGACACATCAACTTCATCTTTGTATTCTAAATGGGCTGAATTGGATCAGGCAGTGAGGAGTTCATGCCCAAAGGCCTATATGAAAGAGCCCAGGATGTTCTAGAACAGCACTGCCTGACAGAGAAATAGTGTAAGCTGTGTGCATAATTTTACATTTACAATAGTCACGTGAAAAAGAATAAAGAGAGCTGAAATTAATTTCATGAATTTCAACATGTAATTAATATAAACATTATTAATGACTACTTTACAACTTTTTGAGGGGGTGGTACAAAGTCTGAATCCTAAGATAAAAAGGACTTGAGTAGAAACATGGGAAAATGTGTAGGGAAGTAGAGTTAGACATATGGGTGGAAATGAAACAGATAATTCCAGTTTAAATTGATGTAGGTTTGTCAGAGAAAATATAGGATAATATAGGGTAATAAAATATAGGACATCAGTTAAATTTGAACTGTAGATAAATAATTTTTGGGAGATGTAAGTATGTTCTAAATATTGTGTGATTATACTAAATTCACAGCTCTATAACACCCAAGCAAAATCATGAAATTATGAAAGTTCAGATTAGGAGGTCCATGAAGATATTTTCTAAATCAGTTTATGTACACTTTTACATTTAATTCTTAAAGAAGTATTATGTGGTAGGTCCTTTGTGTTATCATCCCTAATTTACAGATGAGAAAACTGAGTCTTAATTAGGTAATATGTCAAAGGTAACATAGCTGGTAAGTGACAGAGCTAGGATTTGAATATAGGTGTGTTTTCTACCATGAAAACGTTCATGTCAGGGCTGAATGATACTGGAAAGGGATGGGTTAGAAATCCACAAAAGGCATGGAAGTCAATAATCTCTAAGCTCCCTTGTGACTCTAAGATTCAGAACCCAGTTCTGGCAAAGAAGTAACAGATCGTGGCTGAGGTGCAACCAACCCTCCTGCCAAAAATAACTAGAAAATCTGGATAAAATATGACATCAGAGAGCTACCTAAGCAGCCGAAGCTTGAGGGGCCAAGATCTTGGACATGGAAATGTATTAACGTGAATCAACATTCTGCTCTGCTTCTCCTCTGGAGGCATTTGTTTAGGCGAGATGAGTTGAGACACTGAGTCCAAGATAGAGTAGCAGCTAAGAAGCTGAGCAAACTTCAGGTAGGGCCATGGAGTTGAGCATATATTTCACATCTATCTTTGTAATCAAGATTGAGAAATCAGGATTCCAGAGGGACAAGAGTGTGACCTCTCATACTGCTTTTTACTTTATAGCATGTACTTACTATACAAGTGGTGGCCAGGGGATAAGAACATAATCAGAGTTTTGGCAGTCTCATAGTGCTAGGAAGACAAAAATTGGAGTCCAGGGGTTTCCAAGTGGGAAAGCACTGGAAAACAATCCAGATTTTTATATGGGCCCACTGAAAAGCTGCACCCTAAATGTAAGGCTAGCTTTAAAATGAACCGGCACTCACAAAGACTAAAATTCACTGTCAAATCAGCTCAATCCCAAACTGGATTAAAGCAAAATACTTCTACTCTAATAGACTCAAGAATCAAAAAGAAATGTTCTCTGGGGGAAGAAAACATCATTCTAATCCTCTACCATCTTTAATACATAATTTTCCTATAATGCTTCGTTTAAAAAAATCACTTGAGGCAGGACCAAAGGAAAGGAAAAAAAAAAGGAGAGACAATAAGAACAGATGGACAGATGATGTAGTTAGTGTTATTAAACACAGATGAAAAAATATTGTGATAAAAATGATAAAACATTTGTGAGTATGGAAAGTTTCATAAGGAAGATGGAACGCATTCAAAGAAGAAAATGTAAACTTTGGGAAAAAATTAAAAATTAATAACAAAGAATGAGTGTAATAGATAAAACTCTACTGATTAAGTTAATTAACTGAAATATAGGTTAATAGAGAATATCACTCTGAGATACAGAGAGAAAAATCATCTGAAAATATTGAAATGAGAAGAAACTGGTAGAGCATGAAAATATACCTGTAATTAAAGTCCCAGGAGAAACGGAGAGACAAACGGAACAGAGTAACAAAGGATGATTTGGAAAAATGTCCAAAACCAATCAAACAATTTATAAATAGATTCTAGGCTGACTACAAATAGTAAACAAGTTCTTTAAAAAATGTAAATCTTAATAAAGCTATTAAAACCCAAACATATATTAATAGCAACCATGGGAGGGAAAAGACAGATCACCCTCACAAGAGCAACAATAAAGACAATAGCTAACTTTCCAAATCAAAAACTAAATCTAGAAGATGTTATAATGATACTCTTCAAAATTCTAAAAGAATATAACAACTTAACCTAGAATGCTATACCCAACTACAACATTCTTCAAAAATGAAGACAAAATAAAAATAATATTTAGAGAAAGAAAAACAGAGATTTTTAAAAACAGCAGGCCTGAAAAATAACAACAAAAATTCTTCAAGCAGAAAATGGATGGAAACATAGAAATACAAGAAGAAATAAAGAGCAAAAATTTACAGCAAATCTAAGTGAATATTTTCCGTGGAAAAGAATGTCTTTTATCTTGTATGGTTTATCATACATGTACAATTAAAATAAATGATAAAGGAAACAAATGGCAGGAGGGAATAAATTGTATTAATCTATTTTTCAAATCTTTGTACTGCTCTGAAATTGGAAAAAAAATTCTAATTTAACATGTGTTATAATATTTCAAAAATGCATGCTAATGTCTTAAGGATAACTAATAAAAATGACAAGAAACTATAATTTATAGCTTATAGAGAGACAAAGAAATGATAAAAAATAAATGCATAATTAATTAAAACACAGAAAGAAGCAGAGAAAAAGGAACATAGAACAGATGGTACAAATATATAGCTAATAACAAGATAGTAGATTTAAACTTAAATATGTCTAAGTAATTAAATTAAATATAAATGAACTAAATAATTCAAAGTTGAAATCTTATCAGACTGGATTAAAATCAACAGCGTTATGCTGTTTATAAGATCTACTCTTTAAATGTACAGAAAAAGTCCCCTAAAGCCACTCACTGTCCATAGGAAACCTGATATGACATTAATTAAAAATATTAATGTAAAACTCATTATAATATAAAGAAAGAAATATTACTAGCAATTCATGGTTCAATTCACCAGGAAGGATAGTAATTTTTTGTATACACTAATAACACAGATTTAAAATATACTCAAAATTGAAAGAAATAGGACAAAGAGATAATCCATAAAGACTGTAGAATATTTTGACACATTGCTCTATCTCACTGGCAGAACCACAGAAGTAAATCAGTAAAGACACTGAGGACACAAATAACATGATTAATGAGATGGACCAAATTAACATACATAGAAGGCTGCAACCAGCAATTGCAGGGCCCATAGTCTTTTCTACTGAACATGGAATCTTTCTAAAAATTGACCATAACACTGGCCAAAACAAGCAAGACTCATACTAATGCACAAGGATAAAAATTATATAGGGGCATGTTCTCTGATAAGAGTAGAATTAAACTAGAACTCAATATCTAAAAGGCACTTAAAAAATTCTATAAATATTTTGTAACTTTTAAATAGTGCTCAAGTCTGGGAAAGAATCAAAATAAAATATGGGGGATACTTGTAACTGAATAATAAATAATTATAAAATGCAACATATTAAATTTGCAGGATGCAAATGGAGCATACCTACAAGGAAAATATTTACCCTTAAATACATAATCTAGAAAAAAGAAAGACTAACAGTCAATAATCTAAATATCCAGTTCAAGAAATTAAGCAATAAACAATAAATCCAATCCAAAGAAAGTGAATGGAAAAACAAAGTAAAAGCACAAATTGAAAATTCTAAAACAATATACAAAAGAAGATACATAACAGAGTTGCACTTAGTTCTTTGAAATCTAATAAGTTGACAAAATGAAATCTAGATTATTCAATAAAAAAGAGAAAACATAAATTACAAATATCAGAATGAAAAAGAGGCTATTATTACTTTTCCTGCATGCATTCAAATGATAATAGGAAAATATTATCAAAAACTCTGTACCAATAAGTTTATTTACATAAAATACACATATTCCCAGAAAAATCACATCATACCAAAACTGACAAAAAAAGAAATAGAAAATATGTATACCTCATATTTAATAAACAAATTAAATTGGTAATATAAAATTTCCACAGAAATAACCAATATAAGTTCAAATGTCTTCACTGGTAAATTGTTTTCAATATTTAAGAAAGAACTATCGTGAATCCTATACGTTTTTTAGATAGTAAGAGAAGGGAGCCCTTCCAGAGTCATTTTATAAGCTGCTTATAATCCCCCCTAGAACTTTATCAAATAGGAAAATTACACCTCAATTTCATTAACATAGATGAAAAAAATCCTAAACAAATATTAGAAATAAAACATTAGGGAAAAAAATCCAGAAATATTCAAAATTTAATTCTGGGATCTATAAATAAAGGAAATTATATCCCCGCAAGAATGGGTATATTCCAGGAATGTGAGGTTAATTTAACATTAAAAAAATAATCCATGTATCCTATCACATTAACAAATTAGAGGAGATAAATTAGAATATCTTCTCAAGAGATGCCAAGGGAAGGGAGGGAGGGAGAAAGAGAGGGAGAGAGAGATACAGTTAGCAAAAGAGAAACAATGGTATGTAAATGGAAAGCATTTATCACTCATTTACAATTTAATTAAAAAATAAAACAACAACAAAGATATCTTAGTAAAGGAGAGGAAGAAAATAGCCTTTATTTGATAAAGGGTACCTGAAAAGCAAACTAAATTATACTTAATTTAGAATATTAACAGCTTTCCCCAAATTAAACTGAGAAAGAGACAAAAATGCACAGAACAACCACATCTATTCAACATTATGTTGGAGGTTCTACCCACTGCAATTGGCAAGAGAAATGTATAATTTGGGGAAAACAAAATAAATATATGAATATTTGTAGATGGTATTACATATATAGAAAAGTTTTAAAAGTCTACAGCCTATATATATATACCTTATTAAGTGAACTTAATAAAGTCACTGAATACAGAACCAATGTACAAGAATCAATTGCATTTCTCTGTATCAGCAAGCAATTGGTTAAAACATTTTTAAAATAATGCTATTTACTCTATTATTAAAAAATATGAAATGCCTAAGAAGAAATTTACCAAAATATAGGCAAGACTGTGGCACAAAAATCCTATAGAACATTATGAGACAAATTATTGTACATAGGTTGAAAGAGTCAATATTATAAAGATGTTAATTCTCTCCATATTCACTTGGTTTAACATAATACTCATGAAAATTCTGGCAAAAATATTAACAGCAGCAAAATTCCTAAGAGCCAAAAACTGAAAACAATCCAGTATTGTAATTCAGTGGAATACTCTAAATCAATACAAATAAAGTCACTACTGTCATACATAATATTTAGAATAAATTTTAGAAATACTGAGCAAAAAAATTCTGCACAAAAAGTACATAAGCTATGATCCCCTTTATTATGTAAAGTTCAAATAAAGCAAAGATGCTCTATGGTGCTAGGTCAGGACAACCATCTGAGGTGGGACAGTGATGGGGAACAGGTGTGAGAAGAATCTGGGGTACTGCTAATATTTTGTTTTCATCTCTAGGAGTTGTTTATATGGGTCTGCCAATTTTGGGAAAATTACTTGAGCTGTACAGTTGTGATATGTGCATTTTTTCTGTACATTTGTACTACAATGAAGATATTATTTTTTTAAAAAAACTATGGATGTATTCCTGATTGAGGTAAGAGATGCTTAAATTATGAAAGCTGTAGGCATTTTCAAAGGACAAGTTGGTGTGTTAATTATTTCAAAGGTACTTCAGCTAGACTTCGTCTGAGACTTTGTGTAGGAAAAGAAAGAAAAGAATATGACCCAGAGAAATCTAGAGTTTCTAATGCGGGAACCGTGGGAGGAAGGACATGGTGAAGGTCTGAATAGGGAGTTGTCAGTTTCAGTGTACTATATAAAGTCTTTGGGGTTGTGGCAGCATCTTCAAGTGAAAACATGCACCTGACTCAGGACACTAAAGAAAGGTTGGCACCATCATGAGGGAGAAGAGACCTGAAAGGAGACAGTCAGGCAGTCTTGGAGGAAAGATTGATAACTTCGTCTTTCTATGATCACTGAGCTGATGTGTTTATTGTCCGCCCATAGCATTTATTATATTTTTCACTCATTTTGACAATTGATTATGTGTATATTGCCTTGTTTTGTCCCTTCATTATTTCAAGACATATTAGGTTGAAGGATGTGAAATTGCTACTATTCAACCTTGTTTTAACATACATAAATGGTAATTTCCTCGGGTCCAACCTAATAATGTATGTGCCCTAGCAGGGCTCATTTCCATTAGCATTTGTTAGTGGGCAAGCATGTCTCTAAGCTCTCTGGGCCTCACTTATTTCATTCTCCAAATGGGAATTCTCAAGAGTTGTTGCAATGATGAAATGAAACTTTCATGTGGAAGAGCATTGTAAACTTGAACGTTAATGTAAAGCCACATGACTAGATAAATCTTGCAAAAGAAAGTATTTGTTTAGTGGCTCTACCTAGAATCTCTGCAACTAATGGGAGCAAAAGACATGTTTCAATGTGTAAGCCAGCAAAACTGGAAGAGAAAAGATTAATAAAATGGATAAGTGCCTTTTGGATATGACATTGTGGCTGTTTTGAACATGTAATATCTCACTATGTTACTTTCCTTCCCAAAGGCTTCCATGGACAAAATCAGTAGCCTGGCATGCAAGTTCTTTCACAGCTAAGCCTCAGCTTTCATTTCCAGCCTCATATTTCTGGCCACTCACCTCCCCAAGTATGTCCTATATGTCAAGCACTACGCTGGATTAATGGAAACACAGCAGAGAACAAAAGCCACTATCTCTATCATTTCAAAACATCCAGTCTAGTAGACAGTACGAGCAATTACAATATAGTGAATAAAGGCCGAGGGAATGGGCATAATAGAGTTTCAGGAAAGTAGAGATTACTTCCCAGAATAACTGATGTCCGAGTTTGGACCTGCAACTTGAATGGGTATTTGCAGGCATTTGTGCCTGCATTTGCAAAGACCCGAAGAGGGAGCATGGGATACTCAAAGCTGGAGAGGTGGCAGCATGGTAGGGGTGGAGGTGTATACATGGCAAAAGATGCAAGTTGGGATGGAAAACACAGTTTGTATTAGGCTTATTGACTTTTATCCTTTTTTGAAAGTGTGCACTGTGACACAAAAGCATTAAAGCATTCATATACTTTTGTTTCCCCTCACCCTTTGTTACCGAACATCTGTGCCTTTCCTCCACACCCACCCCCATCCCAGTATTATTCATTTCAGGAGTATTCTTCTTGCATTGACAACTAGTGAGGGAGTATTTCATATTGTAGGGTATTAAAATGACAATATTTCTTAGCTTTAGGTTGTGATTTCCAAGCCATGTTTGGACTTCTGTTTCCCATTAGTCATATGTAGAAGTAACAATTCCTTAAAGTTAAGAAGACTAGGGACTCAAGTCAGGAACAAAGGAACAGACTGTATTACTGGCTTATAAAGAACATTTACTGGAACGCATTCTTCAATGTACAAGTATGCAGTACCACTACAGATAGACAGCTGTGTGTCTAAACATTTGTGACAAACAGAACTCAGATGGAAATGTATTTTTTCAAGGAGAAAAAGGCATCAACATACATTCATCACTTGAGCGTGGGAACAATGCAAGCTTACAATATAGGTTGAGCAAAAGAGAATCAGCTTGTGAAAAATGATGATTTTTTTTTCTTTATGAAATACTTTCTGCACTTGTCAGCACAGCTTCTTTGCTGCTGTATAATCTTGCAGCCACTACAAATTTCTGATCATGAAGAAGACTCAGAAGACTGTATAGCCAACTTAGTGTTGGTGACCCAAGAAAAATCCTTACTCGGGATCCTCATTGTGAACCCTACAGACTACGTCAGTAAGGGCTGTTTGGGGGACTAAGTGAAACCCAAATATAATACCAGTGATAGACAAATGAAGAGAAACAGCCAAAAGTATTGTCTCAGAATAATTCTTGAGATAATCTTTTAAAATATAATGATTTATTTTTAAAGATTATGCATCTGGACAAATATTTGCTTAGTATTTCTGTAATGAATAGATATGCGAACATAAACACAGGTGGGATATCTTGAGGCAGAGACAGCATATAAAAGTGCCATGATTTTAAACTAGAAAACTTTCACCCTTGATATCAATAAATTAAATTATACTAGAAATAGTGAATTGTCTTAAAATTGAAAACAAGAAGAAACTATAAATAATAGTCACCCTGCTTTTCAAGAGAACACCAGCTCTTATATTCCTCCTACGTAATTGTGACTTCATACCCATTGAACAATCTCTCTCCATTCTCCTGTCTTTTCTATTCTTTCCAGTCCCTGGTAACCACTGTACTGTTCTACACTTCTATGAGACCAAGTTTAGATTCTACATATGAGTGAGATTATGCAGCATTTTTCTTTCTATCTGGCTTATTTCACTTAATGTCTTCTATGTTCATTCATGTTGTCATAAATGGCAAGATTTCGTTCTTTTTATGGCTGAACACTATTATGTTGTGTATATGCACCATATTTTATTTATCCATTCATCCACTGACAATCATTTAGGGGGATTCCATATCTTGGCTATTGTAAATAATGTTGTGATAAACATGGGGATGAGGCTATCTCTTTGACATACTGATTTCCTTTGGATATGTACCCAGTAGTGTGGAACTGCTGGATCATATGGTAGTTCTATTTTTAACTTTTTGAGGAAACTCCATACAGTTTTACACAATGGCTGTACTAATTTGTGTTAATTTACATTTATGCTTAAGTGTGTATGGGTTTCCTTTTCTCCACATCTTTTACAATACTTGTTATCTTTTGTCTTTTGTTTAATAGTCATTCTAACTGGAGTAAGGTGATATCTCATTGTTGTTTTGATTTGCATTTTCCTGATTATTAATGATGTTGAGCATTTTTTTTTCATGTGCCTTTTGGCTATTTGTATGTCTTCTTTTGAGAAATGTCTATTTAGGTCTTTTGCCCATTTTTAAAAATCAGGTTATTTTTTCTTTTGCTATTGAGTTGTATGAGTTCCTTACATATTCTGGAGATTAACCCCTTGTCAGGTATATGGTTTTCAAATATTTTCTCCTATTTTGTAGGTTGTCTCTTCACTCTGTTGATTGCTTCCTTTACTGTACAGAAGCTTTTTAGTTTTATGTAATCCTATGTGTTTATTGCTTATGCTTTTGAAGTCATATCCAAAAAATTCTTGCCCAGTCCAATGTTCTGAAGTGTTTCCTTTATGTTTTCTTGCAGTTTCATGGTTTTGGACCTTACATTTAAGTTTTTAAGCCATTTGGAGTTGATTTTTGTACATGGTGAAAGATAGGGGTCTAGTTTCATTCTTCTGCAAGTGTATATCTAATTTTCCCAGTCCCATTTATTGATAAGACTGTCCTTTCTCCAATATGTGTTCCTGTCATTTTTGTTGAACATCAATTGGCTATAGATGTGTATATTTATTTCTGGGTCCTCTATTTTGTTTTATTGGTCTATGTGTCTGTTTTTATGCCAATACCATGCTGTTTTGTTGCTATAGCTTTGCAGTATATATATATTTTTTAAAAAACAACTTTATTGAAGTATAATTTACATACCATGCAATTAATTCATTTTAAGTGTACAATTAAATGATTATTAGTACATTTACCAAGTTGCACAGCTATTCACACAAATCAGTTTAGAACATTTCCTTCTCCCTATTGAGACCCCTAATTCCCATCCCCAACTACATTTCAAGCATGCCCCTCCCCTCCACGATGCTTACTGCATCCTTCAGATGTGGGTCTACCCCCCAACCCCCGAATCTCTGGTATATTTTTCAATTTATTATTTAATAGTCCTTTGAATTTAAACCTCATTTGTTCATAGCTTTAGTTCTACAGCTTAGCAATTATATAGCTTTGGGTGGGTGAATTAACCTCACTGTTTTTTATGTTCTTTACTTATGAAAAGGTTATAATAATAATAATAATTTTATTTTATAGGACTATTTTGAGATTAAATCATGCAATGTATGGTACATTATAATTATTCCATAAATATTAACTATTATGATTGTCCAGCAAAGCTGTATTATTCATTCTTCTCAAATAGGCTTCCTATTTGAGAATATTCCTATATTTCACCTTAGCTCATATTGTGTTCTTATACCTTTTCTCCCCTATTTCCACCTGTTAAAATATTATCCATTAGCCATCTTCAATGTATACCTCAAGTAAAACTTCCTCTAAATCCATAATTTCTATTATTACATGTATATTCTATCTGGTATTACTGTTATATGTGGATTACTTATTAATCTATTGAATTTACATATTTTAAGTGAAATAACTAAGTTATGCATGTTTTAACCTCTTCAGAGTCTAGCATATTTATTTGGAACGTAAAATAAGTTAAATAAATAAAAATTTAAATATAGTATCTGACAGAATTTTTAAAATAATCTGGGTTTGCATGTTTATAGAAATTTCTAAGCTAGATAAGTTAGTCTGGATACACTTTCATTCAGTTATATAAACATTCAATCATGTGGCAAATATTTATTGAGTTTCTACCCTGTATTAAGTCATATCGTGGACTCTGAAGAAGTATCAGTGGACGTGAAAGGCAAAGTCCCAGCTTTCAGGGAGGTAATATTCTAATAAAAGAAGAAAGTCAATAAATAAATAAACAGTTAAATGAGATAATCTCAGTGCAAGAATAAAATAACTCAGGTAGAATGTAAGTAGGGCAGTTCCATTTGGGTTAGGTGTTGGGCTCACATTTGGTTGGGTGTCCAAGCTCACATTTAGAAGACAAGAAGCGAATCAAGCTAAGTTTAACACATTGACTGCCACACACACACACACAAAACCCAGAAACTTTTCCTCAGGGCTACAGTGTTTTATTATGAAAATAGAATAAAAAGTAATAATTTAATGGTAAACATAAATAGAAAAACAAAATTTATTGACTTCATTTAATCCACATTTTTAGAATTTAAATTGTCAATATTAATTGTAACAAGAAGAACATCAACAAGCAAGATTTTATGTATGCTTCACATGGCCTCGGACCAAAACTAGAGTGAGTTAAATACAACTGTTGTGGCAGTCAATGTGTTAAGGAGAGTTCTATCTCAGGCACAGCAAAGGCCCCTGGACAGAAAAGGGTTTGGCCTGCTCCAGAAACAGCAAGAAAATCAAATACAGCTTTAGGATAGTGAGCAACAGGTCGACACAAACTCCTTCATGCAGAATCTTGACAGACTTTTGGATCTTTAGATGTTACTTCAAGAAGAATGGAAAGGCACTGGAGGATAGTAACGTAACAGTTTGGCTTTGGTCAATAGGAGGTACCGGCAGGAATCTGGAGCATGAAAGGAGGGTGGCCAGGCTGCTTTTTCCTGCCTCCCTGCCCTTGTTCACCAGGGGCTGGAGGTGACTGCAGTCTGGTCTGATAGCTCCTGCTCAGATGCCTCAGGTTAGCTTCTGCTGGTTCTAAGCACACTGCTTCCTCCCCTTGATCTTCTAGGCCTGAGCCTGGTACTAGCTGCCCACACCTGTTGGTCCCAAGGTGTTTCACCCTCCCTTGTTCTCTGAGCCCTGCCCACACCTTGGCAAAATGGCCTCCATAAGCATCTGGTCGGTATGTTTGTTAAGCTGCCTGCTTCCTGCTGGAGCACTGGTTGATACAGAAGTTTAGCAATAGTTCCACGTCTGAGAGATGGGCGGTTTCACATGGGACTCTGTCCATTTGAAGGCTAAGTCAACGAGGCCCTTTCCTTGTATGATATAAGCCAAAATCAAGTTACCAATACATCTATTCTTCCCACAATTTAATATTTTTTTGAGATAACATCTTTCAGGAGAACATTAGGAAGCCTGTCACATAGGAAGCACTTTGCTGCCTCCATCAAACTGTGGTGTGGGCCAGTTGAACCCATTTGTACACCACACCATGGACTCGCCACTCCTGCAGCTCTAGCAGAGAGAGGTCTAAGGGCATGGTGACTCTTTAAAGGGATTTATACCACATTTAGCTTATACTATATATCTTAAATAGAGGCCACGATTTTACAAAAGGGGAAACAGATCATGTGTTCCTTTCTGAATTTATGCTAATAATTTCTTGAAGAACAATAGACAGAAGTTATTATTCATTTGTTTCAAAATTCATATTACTTCTATTATATTCACACACATTATTTTCTAGGGGTGTTCAATTTTTTTTGTAGTTATTCACTAATAAATATGAGTTCTTGGTGGAGGAGCATTTACTCTGCTTATAAATGAGTATTTCCCAGCATGAACTTGACTGCTATGTTTTGTTGCACACTATTGCAATGAATAGTATGGATTTTGAGCAATTCTCTATTTTTAAGATTTGATGAATGATGTAGCTTCATCCTTGATACATTGACATCATCTGGACATCACAATGGTAGGCTACAAAAAGTGTAGTCTAAGAAAAGCAAAGCCAATTAAGGCCATAAACAGACCTAAGCATGACAAAAGTTTCATCCTTCATTAAGACAGGAAAGATCCTCTAAATTCAGCATGAAGACCATGTCTCCTCTATCCAGATGGCCAGTCTAAGCATGAAGGTGAAAATTATGATGCTTTCACTTTTTCAGTTTTTGCTGATAGATTTTTAAATTCTTTAAATTATTTTTTCTCAAATAATATGCTGCCAAACTCCTGACTTCTGACGACTTTTAACAATGCCTTTTTCTCACAAGGCTGATTCTTGAATTTCAAGAATTTACTGTAAGCTTTATGAAGCTATTCTATACTTGTGATACTTTCTTTCTGGAATAGGAGATATCTCCTCTTTCACACACACCTTCTCTTCCTACAGCCTGCTCACTCACTCTCATTCTATATCTCTGAGTAATGTTGGAAACTCATTAATGTTTGGGAATTTTCTTAAAGCACCACATACCCAAGGAGCTTTATAGAATATATAGATGTGTCATTTACATTAAGGGTATTTCATTTTCCAGTCTCATATGGCAGAGATGCAGGGACATTTCTCCCTGTTCTAGGAGTCTCTCCTTGGTATGTTCGTCCAGGCTCTTCACTGTTTACATGGATCTTTACAGCAACAGGAAAGGCATTTGATGACATTTTCCATAATTTCACCTTTGCTTTTACTTAAATTCTCTGCTGATTTTACCTTCCGTACATGAAAACATTTCTGTTATAAAATTGGCCACAATGAGTTTCAAAATTCCGAAGAGAACACAACTTCATTTATAACAATTATTTTTATTTAATATCTCTATTTCTTTTGATCTATTGTATATACACTTTAACATGTATACTTAAAAAACTTTTCCCAGACTTCCAAATCTAAGACATTATAATATAAAACAGAATTTTTCTTATTGTGCTCATTATAAATTTATATAATTTACCTATATGCTCTAAGGAAGATGAATTATATACTTTTTTTTCAGAAATTCACATCCAATGGAGATTTAGGATACTCGAGAGATGTCTTATATATACTTCATCAATCTTTAGCAAACTTGTCCTTCAACTCACTTTTTATATTCTTGAATTTTCTAACATAATTCTTTGCTTACATTATTTATTTGCTTTTGTATACGTGTGTATGTGAAAAGAAAAATAGCTGTATCTTCTCCATCTTTTTGAAGTAGGTGTTGAGGTCCTTATGTAAACCATGTTAATTCTCTATTCCATTTACCTGTTTAGAAAATATGGGGAATAACTGCTAGAAGATGGAAATAATATAAAATAATAGTAGGTTTGTAAAGCTTATGAATTCTGTAAAAGAAATTAGTTCTAAAAGTGTAGGAGAAATACTTTCTATTCCCCATGTTACAAAGTAGAAATCAGTCACTGCACATTTCCACTGTTTATAGTTCCTGAGTTTCATATGCTAATATGTCAGTATTACAACGTTTACACTGCATTATTAAAATCTGGAGCTATTGAAATATCATGCAGTCTTTCCCCCTGAAACAATGAGAATGCTTTAATACTCAAGAAACTTGTTCAATAAAAATAAAAGAACTGTTACAAGTAATACAAGTCTAGGGATTCATTTAGTACATTACCTAGGACACTTTTTGTTTACTGCGTGCTAAGTTTTCTCCACAGAATAAAGTAACTTTCACATTTTGTAAGATTGATGAATGATGTGAAGGGTTATGTTTTCATGACTCTGCCAAAACTTCATTAATTTGATGCCAGTGACATGGAATTTGTGACAACTCTGCCTGCCTCTGGTGATGTTCACCCATCATAGTGTTTTTTAGATACATAAATGTGAGGAAAATTCAGGGTATAAATATAACTGCAAGTACTTGATTGACTTTTCTGAGAAGAGATAACTTCTTAGCAAAATTAAATATCTGTATCTAAACATTCTTATCCCTTCATCAAAATGAATTGAATATGTTCTTAGTGGTTCAAGTGACACTATGTACAAAAAAATGGACATTTAGCTTTCACCTCTGCAGATCTCCTAACTTTTCTGTCCTCAGAATCTTCTTTACCTTGAAATTACTTTCCACTCCAAAACCCTAAAATTTGGAGTTTCAAGTATTTCAAATTGACCTCCCAAATTAATAAATGTATATAAAATGTATGATATAATATCACTAATTCTCAATTATTTCCATTTATGATTATTAATAAATTCTCAGATATCTAGATAAATCCCTTATTTGAAAAATATCTGCTGTTAAGTTTTTATGAAACCTGCTAAGATTGAACACAATTGATTTGATGAATTTCATCTCCTTATCCATTCACTGCTGCTAATTGCCAGTGAAAATATTTTAAAGAAGGGGAAGGAACTATATATTGAGTCTGTGAATGTCCATTAAGACTTATTTATGTCCATTAAGAGAAATTCTTGAACAAAATGACCGTGTAGAGCCACCTGTATAGAACTAAGCTCAGTGTTGAAATAGGCATTCTTGGGAATCCTGAATACCCTATTAGAACAATTCTAATTAAATGTGTAGCTAGTTAGAAACTGCGATTCCTCCTGCCCACAAAATATGCGGAGGGGACCTTGCAGCTGTAGGAGAAGCCAGGCTACTGAGACCACCATTTCAAATATGTACCTTCTTGAACTATGTAAATCCTAACCCAATACAATGACACATTCCTAAGCACCATCCAGGCTTCTTAGCATTTTTTATAAAACACTTCTTTGTCATATGCACTTTACAAAGGTTATTCTTCATTTATTTGAATGATAGAGGTGAAAAAGTCACAATTACTAAAATTGGAGATGTTGTCAAGATATTTATCTTGTTATTGGATGTAACATTTTGCCTCACATTGTGTGCTCCTTTGGTTTTGGTACTGTAACTGTCGTTTTCTAAACATTCCTAGAAATGTGTTCATTCCTTTATATTATAAATCTCCTCCTTGTTTTCCTTACATGTCACATGCCTTATGTCCAGCTGCTCTATTACCAATCACCATGTCATCTGGACAGGTAACCATTTGTTTTACTGATAAACCATATTTTCTTACAAGTATTCAGGCATGAATGTCCCAAATTTGCTGAATATATAAGAATATGTGAGTGATTAATGAAAAAAAATGAGACATATTTTAATGATAGAAGAAACCAAAGCATTTTTAAAAATACACAGTCAATGGCTTGTACTGGCCAAAGTATTCAATGTCTGCTCTGACCAAGTGCAAAGATTGATTGTGCTATATTTTCCCCTTAGAAATAAACAATTGAACACTATTGCTTTTTCTTTGGCTAAGACTGCTATGCTTTTATTTACAGCAGTGAACTCCTTAAAAATAGAATCACAATTTTAATTAATTGAACAAATCTATAGTGATTGGCAGTTCTGTACCAGAAGCTGTGCTAGGCACTGGATATAGAGAAATGGAAATAGTATAGTCCTTGGTGTGGCATTAAGCACTACAGGAATGCTTGCCCATGAAGCGAAGTTTAAGGTAAATCTTTAATGAAGGCTGGAACTTACTGAGGTGGGGAAGCTTCCTATATGAAGAACAGCATGTGTGTACCTTGTACATATTCACAACCTCTGTGCTCATCTCAGCGATGCTTTTAGAACCGTAGGTGACTTCAACTGTTTACTGAGAAAATGACTTCAGTAAATATCTAAATGACTTACTGTTGCTTGACCTTGGGCCTACTATCTCAGTCAGTTGTCCTGGATGTTTCAAAATGAGTATAAAGTGGCATATTGAAAAAGGGTATAGCCTAGTCAGAGCAATTTCCTACCCTCACAATACAAATCAAGTTATTGTTAATTATTTACCAAAATTAATGGTAAATGTAAGAAAATACATCTCTTCATTCAGCAAATAATTGATTGACCATAATGTATGGAGAACTGCCTTTTAGAGTCACAGCATAATTCAATTCTTACTAAGGTGAGTGATTTGATGTAGGAAAACACATAGATTGGTTTTTGGCAGAGGTGTGTGTTTGAAAGAGCTCTGGTCCTGGGCAGAGCTGGGATAAAACAGGCCAAAGGAAGGGATCTGATCTGCAGGGCTCACTGAAGTGGAAGGGGTCAGGCTTCCCATGGGCAGCCGGGGATTGAGAAAGAGAGAGTGGGACTAGGACACAGAAATTTAGGAAGGAGAAAAACAAAACAGGAGGAGCATCAGGAGAGACAAGGGGTCCAGGAAGTTGACGTTAAACAAAGACCTGAAGGAAACTTGCCACAAAGAAATATTTGTGTTGCAGAGGCCAAGGAGTATTAGGAGGTTTTACACACATAGCTGTGCTGTGTTGCATTACTTTCCAAACTAATGCCCCCATTACTCACAGACTTTTAGGAAAAATCTGATGCATGGTGACATCTTAAGGGAGCAGGGTCCACACCAGGGAAACAGAGGCCCGGGGGAAGAGAATTGCTGCAAGAGACAACAGCTGCCTTTTGGAGTTAAGAGATTCAGGAAAGCAATTTGCTGCAGGGTCCAAATCAGAATCAGATGCAAAATGCTCTTTCTTCAAATTATACTAAAATGAACCGTTGAAGAGGGGACAGAATAATACCTGAGTTCTCCCATGTATGTGAGTGTGTGTGTGAGTACGTGTGTGTGTATGTGTGTGTATCCATTAGAGAAGGAAATTGAGGGACAGTAAGAATAAAGTAAGAGGAGGGACATCCTCTCTGATGGAAGTCAGGGAGCAATGTCTGTAAGTGTTTTACATTGGACTGGAGCTTTGGAGTCAGATCTAAACTGAATCTACACTCTAATACTACTTAATTCCATAATCTAGAGTATTTTTGTTCACGTATTTGTGTTATGAGGGGTATTAAGTGATAAAATGTATACAAAATGATTTCCTTGTTGCATGGCACGTAATAAGCCCTCATCAGGTTTCAAATGCAAGTCAGAGTTGGGAAAGGAGTGTCCATCCCCAGTGACACTCTGGCCCACAGAAACTCAGCCTGGCAGAGCAAGGCCAGGCCCACGGGAGACACCCCTTTCATGCAGACACCCAAAGCCGAGACAGGGGTGATGCATTCTGTTGGGGAAGGAAGGCAGAACAGAACTTTGGGGCTTATTTTGTGCCTTCAGAGAGTTAGTGGAGAAGGAACTGGAAGCAAGGAGCAGTTAGAGGTTGTAGAATGGCCAGGTGAGCACCTGCGCTGCTTGTTACCCTCTTCTTTCCACCCTACCGTGGGAAGGATGGTGTGCATAAAAGTGAAATAATTTGGGGTTTACCAGTTATCCTTTTGTAAACAGTCTATAATTTTGTGAAAGGAGTATTCTCATTAGTCTGTTGTACAAATTTTGAATACATTTTAAACTAGCATGAATTATTATTTTTCCCTTTTATTGATACATGGCAATTTACTTATTTATGGAGTACATGCAAGTGTTTGTTATATGCAAAGAATCTGCAATGATCAAGTTGGGGCATTGGGGGTATTTAAATTATTATTTTTATAGGAAGGTAATGTACGTTTTTACCAGGCCAAAGGGACTTAAAAGGATTCACATTATTGTACAGAAAAAAATCCATAAACAATCTGAATTATAAACAAAATATCCAAAGGTTATGAAAAGAAACTGTCATGTTTTCAATAGAACTCATTGGTGAAGGAAGCGAACACGGCTATTCAGAAAATAGTCAGTCATCACTTAAAACCCAACTACCTAGATAAGCAGATAAAAATAAAAATAGCTAAAAATTCATCACTATAATACGTTTTATTTTTAAAAAATTGTAATTTGCTCGTACAGTGTTATCCATTTATATTCTCCATACATCTCCTATGGTGATGTCACAGTAGAGTTGAAACTGGTCGGCAAAAGGAAAGTCTACTCTGCATCTCCATTGATAATCGTGTTTGGTTCCATCTCTGCAGGTTAGAGTTCTTGAGTGCACCTCTTAATATGAGCCCAGTGTAATTCAATCCACAGCAAGGTGGGTCACCTCTTAGGAAAGAAAAGGAAAGTAAAGGAAAAGGGCTCTAAGCATGTTGACCTCATCAAGACTCAGCCCAATGCCTGACACCTGTGCCCACATTCACGGGCTGATTAATGGGCTGTCATTTTTGCTGTTGACTGGTGAATTATTTATACTTACAAACTGTTAAATAATTTAGAGCTGATATCTTAAATTACAGCTGAGAGTGACAAGGGGAAGGTGGCCTAAAAATCCAACTGGAGATCAAAGCCCTTGTTCTCAGGGCACTTTGGAACACAACTTCTGCTGACTGTTCTCAGAAGCAAAGATGGAAAACGAAAAAAGTATGTCAATTTGGTATACCATGGTAGAAAGGGTGAAATGCTTCCTCAGTCAAAGAGAAAGTTGCTTTAAACAAAACAAACAGGACAGAACTCTCAAGAACACTAAAATTTTACAGGAAATGAAAATCTTTGGTTTTGAATTTTAATCATGAAATCTAGACCTACTGTATGTTTTAAACTTTGCCTCAAGGTTTAACATGCTCTGTGATCACAGAAGATCTGGACACGGTGATTTTCACCTGTGGCTATATAGCATTACATTTTGTTTTGCTTTTATAATACAGTAAAAGCAGCTTAGAAATAAAATATTCATTAACATAACACAGGGTGAGATAGGGATGCCAAGTGATTAAATTCAGATATTTTAAATTTAGAAGAGCAAAAAGAAGGGGAGGTTGAGAAGAAGAAAAGTAAGAGTGTGAAGATTCTTAGTACTTTATTGATGCCAAAGAGAGATTTCAGAATAACGAAATAGACTGAGGACAGTTATCTTAAAAAGTGGTTATTGTGCTTAATTCAGTAAAACTGAATTGCAAATAAGACGTAAATGTTTTAAGACAACATTAAAATATCACAACTAGGGATTTTTCTATTCAATTAAGTGGGATTTTTTGGGTATTTGTGTGTGTGTGTGTGGTGTGTATGTGTGTGTGTGTTTAAAGGCAATATATCAAAGAGAAATGGAGCTATTATAAGCTCCCAATTTCTCAGACAACTATCTTTCTATACACTCTACATAGAAGTTTCCTCTCACATTGGTGTTTACAGGTATGTTCTTTTTTTAATATGGGGCAATATTAAATACTTATTTATGGTGACTACTTAATAATTAACTTCTGTGGTTGCATTGGATTGCTCTGAAGTTACTAATGGTTGGTCTTTCATCATAAGCCCTTTGCTAAACACTTTTAACAGTGTTTGCCTAAAATCAGAAAGGCCCAGATCTCCAAAGGCTGTTCTTTCCCTGAAAAACGAAAAAATAACTTAAACAAGTTATTATCTTTTTATAACAGATATTATACTATGATGACAATTAGAAGAAACATGTGATTGGGTCTTAGGGGTAAACAGAGTCTGGAATTTGTTCTAGACTCGGGACAGTCCTGCTATTTTACAGCTCTGTATAAGATATTCACTTGCCTCATCTTTTGCCTGAACCAACAATGTTGAGCAGCACTCTCCTGTTTCCAGAAGGCATACTTTTGCATTTTCTGTCCCCTACAATAAAATAGCAATTTTCCAAGCCTGTTCCTGATTTCTCATTTACTCTTTTCAGCATTTTGACCAGACTCTGTCATTTTGACTACCCCAAAATTTCCAGGGGTTAAATTCTGGAGTGATAAAGACCTAAACAACTTAACTTCCTCTCCTTGAATGTCATACAATTTCTTAGTGACACAATTATAGTCAGTTTCCAAAATTGGATGCAATCATCTCCATCCTTGCAAAGGTTAATACATACCTAAAAACAACAGCAAGTGATTCAATAGGCTTCCAAATTTGAGTTTCCAAGATCAAATAACATGGCTTAGTGCTACTACAAATATCACAATATTGAAATATTTACTATTTTAAAATTATACTTGCTATGTACATATACAATAAGAGGTCCAACCACGTAAAACAATAGGACCAGGCAGGGAAGCCCCTTGTGTGTACAGACCTGAGACTCTTGTTCTTGACCTACAGCAAGGGTTGGAAACCCAACGCGAGGCCTGGATTGGGCAGCACTCTGCACTCAACAGGCAGAGAGAACTGCTATAACAGGTGTCTGCACAGGGAAGACCCTGCTCCCCTGGGCCTGAGACTCCACTGCCCCAGCATGAAACTACAGGGCTGGCAGACTGAGCTGAAGTGAGCTTCCTGTTTTAAAAAGCCTCTTTGTCCAGGCAGACCTGACTCCCTCTCCCACTGAGAAACACTCAGAAACTTGACAGGGAAGTCCCTCTGCCTCTTAGATGGCACCATGACGCGCAGTGAGAAACCCAGCAGTCCCAGACAAACCAAGCAAACCAAAATAACACCAGAAAGGGACTAAAAATTAAATTGGCATTGGAAATTCAGCTAAATGTAGCAGGATGATTGCCTGGTAAAGTAAAAGATTCAAATTAAACCCACTGAATTATAATACAGAAGACAAAATATTCAGGATACAATTGAAAATCACCCATCATATCAACAAACAAGAAAATCGCAATTCGAGTAAGAAAAGACAATTATCCAATGCCAACCCTGTGATGAATTCTATGTTGGGATTATCTGATGAGGATCTGAGAGCAGGTATTGTAAAAATGCCTTAACTAGTAATTTCAAATTCTCTTGAAACAAATGAAAAATCTTAGCAAAGAAAAAAATGTTATACAAAAGAGCCAGATGGAAATTATAGAACTGACATATACAATAACACACAGACGCGCACACACACATATCTACGATGGGTCCAACGTAAAGCGGAGATGACAGAGAATAGGATCAGTTAACTTTAGGACAGATCAAGAGAATTCACCCAATCTGAACAACAGAAAGAAAACAGGCGAAACAACAACAACAACAGCACTTAATGGACCACTTCAAATCCCATAAGGAGAGGAGAAAAAGAGCAAAGCTGAAAAAATGTTGAAGAAATTATTTCCCCCAAATTTGCGAACTTTGATGAAAAACACAGGTCTACAGATTCAAGAAAGTGAGCAAATACCTGAAAGATTAAACTTAAAAAAAATCCACACCAAGAGACACCATAACTAAATTGATGAAAACTAAAGACCAAAAAAAAAAAAAAAAGTGTTAATGGTAAGCAAAAAGAAATAACAAATAACATAATAAAAAACCCAATTCTAATGACAAAAAAATCTCTCTTCTGAAATCATGGAACACAGAAGAAAATGTATGGCACTCTAGCGCAACAACAAACACACATTTTTTAAAGTGCTCATGGAGCATTTATAAAGATAGACCATATGCTGGGCTGTAAAACAAACCTCAACAAATTTAAATGAATTGAAATAATAATAATAACAGAGTGTGTTCTCTGATCATAATGGGATCAAACTAGAAATCAATAACAGAAGGAAGAGGACAATTTCTAGTCACAAACAACATTACACTTAATGATCCATGGGTGAAACAGTAAATCTCTAAGAGATTAAAGATACATACAACTGAATGAAAATGAAAATATACAATGTCAAAATATGTAGGATGCTGCTAATGCAGTGCTGAGAGGGAAAATTATGCCACTGTGATGATTAATTTTATGTGCCAATTTGCAAGGTGTTTTGGATGAAATAAACATTTAAATGAGTGAACACTGAGTAAGCAGATTGCCCGTCATAATGTGGGTGGGCTGTACCCAATTGGTTGAAGGCCTGAATAGAACAGAAAAACCGGCTTTCACAAGCAAGAAAAAGTTCTGCAGCAGATTGCTTCAGGCTTCATCTCCACCACCAGCTCTCCTGGGCCTCAAACCTGCCAGCCCACCGTGTGAATTATGGAATTCTCAGTCTCAATAATTGCATGAGCCAATTTTATTTTTGATCTTATCTTAAGACTAGATAAGAAGAGCAAGACAAACACAAACATCAAATATTACATCAGAACTAAAGGCATATCAACAAATGCAAATGGTTTAACTCAGCAATTACAATTATTAATAAAATGCATCTGTAGCCAAGTCTCTTGCTGTGGGAGAAAAGTCACAAATAAGAAAAGGGAGATTGCTGGAATGAACACTGTGATGTTGGGTGAGAGTCAGAGATATCAGTATAAACTCATGATTACTTTACTAGACAGATACAGATATATAAATATTGAGATGTATTTAGACATCTGTATGTGTATGTAAATATGTTTTCTGTCTGTGTTTGCTGAGAGTGTCTAGAAACAGTGATACTGTGGTAGTGAAAAGAGCACCTAGATTTTGCCTAGACTGTGGTTTCTTAATACAGTTCTCCAAAAGGAGCCAGAACTTCTTAGAGAAAGGGAGTTGCTGGGATTGGGATAGAGAAGATACAAGATGATCCTGGGATATCTTGTGGCGTCAAAAAGTACAGAAGTGTACCTGTTTATACACACATGTTCAAAAGGACACAAGAGCCACCTGAGGAACTACTGATGTCTAAGACTGGACCAATCTGAGCAACAAAATAAATGATGCTGGCATTAGATTATAACTCAAAGATTAAAATAAATATCCACGAGTCTATGCTGATATAAACAAATGACTGAATACATAAACAAACAAGATAAGTGGAAATATATTTTAAATATGTTTTACAGAAGAATTTATTATTATTACAAATAATAAATGTAGGTAGCTCTTCCCAGGAGGTAGAACTTAATTTCTCTGCTATTGAGTGTGGACTAGACTAGTGATTCCCTTCTAAAGAATATAGTAAGAAAAGGGAAAGATAACTGGAGTATAGAAATCTGGAGAGGCATCCTTAGTCTATCTTTCACCACCTCTACCTTTCACCACCTTACCTGGTCATCTACTTCTCTAAATCATCACTGTTTTTGCATAGAAAAACAAAATGGAAGAAATCTGGGTCCTGAATGACTTGCAGAGCAAAGCAGCCCTTATGCTCACCCTGGATTATCACATGAGAGAGAAATACTGTTTTTTGTTTTTATGTCACTCATTTCTAGGGTCTCTTGATTATGGTACCTTACTTTTTTAGCCTTATCTGTGAAATCTGCTCACTGGTCCACTTACCATTCTTATATCATTTCAGTTTGTTTATTAAATTCCTTCTACCCAGCTCTGAAACCACATGGTTTGCCCTTATCAGACAATTAAGAGACGCAATAACCACTTACAAGATTATGCTTCTTTGCCCACAAAGAATTGCATTTTAAAAGAGAAGAGAGTAAAACAAATTCATGGATGAATTAATTTATCTTAAAGGTAACTTTCAAAAATCTATGGGGCAATTATTAGTGGAGGATGGTGGGGTAGAATTGGAGATTGTTAAAAAAGTATTCACTGAGAATATGAATGAGCAAATGGAACCAGACGATGATTCTCCGTAAACCCATGGCCACTGTTGTGCAAATATTTACCTTCATAGCGCAAACCATGTGAGAAGGCATATTCAATGCAGGGAATAGCAGTGAAACTGATTTCTTCAAGATTTTTACTTGAAACCTTTGAATATTTGACCTGAAGATCATTTGTAAATAAATAATTCATATATTTGCCATTTGAAAATAACTGGGTGTGTTTCACTCCTGTTTAGACAAAAGTATCTCATGAACATAAGTCAAACAAATGTATCAAGACCAACAGGGCATACAAATCTGTGGTTAATCTTGTGCACAAGGAAGGTGGGCCATGACAGTCTTTGAAGGTTCTAAGATTTCATGAAATGTTTCAACCTGAAAATTTTCACAATTTGAAATTGTGAGACCTGACATTCTTGTTTCAAACCTTGGTGATTCTTTTGATCAGTTGAATAGAATCATAGAATTATAGACATTAGAGAGTTGGAGAGGGCATTCAAGAGCATATCATTGATCATTCTTAGGTTTCTAGAACACAGAGCCAAGGCCCTGGCCCTCCTCACTTTGCTGGCTGGAAACAAACCTGGCTTCATAGCTACAGCCACGTGTCAGGAAGTCAGTTCCAATTTCCATATTTCCCTTGTTTTGCCATTTTTCAAATGAAATAGGCATAATAGGACTTAGACCCTAGCTGCTTGCCTCTGCTACATCACCTGATGTCGTCTTGTCTTTTGGGTCTTGTATGTCTCACCTGACCATGCAAAGAAAAATTCTTTGCTTTTCCCCATTTATTCTTATTTAGGTATTTTCTGATACTTTCTTGTTCAATCAATCTCAGCCTTAGAGGTGGGGATCTTGACTCTATTGTTTTTCTACTCCCTGTGTTGAGAACAGGAGCTCTGTAAACATTGGTTGAATGAATGTTGGAAGATCTGTCTTAGTAACATTACATTAATTCCTTTCCCACACATCTTGATTTGCAAAAACAAAAATAAAAGCAAAAACCAGAGTATTCCAGGTCTCTCTTCTCAAGGAAAGACAGTCCTTTTAGATTAGATGATGTGTATTATCTATTATTATTTCATGGCCTCTTCATAAAACTAATTCAATAATGTCTACATATGTATTACCTCTCAACACAGAAATGACTGTTGAAATAATAATAATTAAACACACATCTTCGAGAAGTTACTAAGTAATAAAGAAAATGTAACAGAAATAAAATTTTGATAAGAAAAAGTAAATGAAATTTTAACTTCTCAAAGAAAATAATAGCATCTAATGCACTGCTGTTTTTCTGTGTCATGCAGAACGTGCAGCATGTGGTTTGCACTTAAGGACTAATGTTCTGAAGAGAGAAGAGGGCAATTATGAGGCTTCTGACAGGTGGTTATACACAAAGTGAAAGGCTCAGGGCTGATATTACCTATATATAGTTGGAGGTCCTTTAGTCGGGCCATCTACTCCCATTTTTCTAAAGGAGCATCTTCCTACTCATAAAGCCATTCTAATTAGGGAAATACAGCTATTCTCTGCTAATTATGTGTGAGATTTTCCCTTACTTGAATTATTTCTGTGTAAAATCTAATGTGGAAGACCAGGGCTTGGCAAACTTCTGTAGAGGGGCAGATAATAAATATTGTCATTTGTGTGGGCCATGCAGTCACTGAACTCTGCTGTTCTAGCACAAAAGCAATCATAGAAACTATGAAAAGGACTGCATGTTGCTGTTCCAATAAATCTTTATTTACAAAAACAGGTGGTGGGGCTGATTTTGTAGGCCCACCTACAAAAATCAGGCTGACCACCTGTTTTTGTCCAATGGCTGTAGTTTGCCACCCACTGAGATAGCTGACTAGTATGAGGCTGCTTTGTTAAATATATAAAATTTGAATTAACCACTCCTGTAAATATTTTGAATGCATATTTAATATTGTCCCTGCTTTCATAACTAGATAGTGGTATTCACTGCACATAAAGTAAACCCTAAATTAATGAAGTTGCATATTTGCATAGTTTGTATCATTCACATATTACGTTGCTACGTAACATAGGTAGACTGATGGAGGAGGCTCAAAGTAGTGGGAAGACTCGGGGCTATGGCTTTTATTGCCAGCTCATGTACTACTTACACTATTTATCTAGGGCACATCACAGAGTATTTATACACAGCAGTCTTGAAAATGGGATGGATGCAGTACTACCCACATGGCCCCTGATTGCATGTTCATATACTAGCCACTTCTGCATTGCCTGTGACTCTCAGATTAACTTTCAAGGTGCAGGGAAGTGGCCAGTAGAACACTGTAAATTTAAAGTTACTGTATTAGTCAGGGTTCTCTAAAGAGCTAGAAACAATAAGATATATGTAGATATATATGTGTGTATGTATATATATTGATATATAAAAAGAGATTTATTATGGGAACTGACTTACGAGATTATGGAGGCCAAGAAGTCTCACCGTCTGCCATTTACACACTAGAGACCAGGAAATCTGGGAATGTGATTCTATCTGAGCCTGAAGGCCTGAGAACCAGGGAATCGGACGATGCAACTCCCAATCTGAGGCCAAAAGCCTGAGAAACTGGGCTCTGCTGATGTCAGTCCTGGAGTCTGAAAGCCTGAGACCCAGGATCCCCAATATACAAGGACAGGGGAAGATGAGTGTCCTAACTTCGAGGAGAGAGAGAGAGAGAGAAAGAGAGAGAGAGAGGGAGAGGGAGAAGGAGAGGGCGAGGGAGAGGGAGAGGGAGAGGGAAGAGAACGAACTCACTTTTCCTCTATTTTTTTGCTCTAATCGGTTCCTCAGTGGATTGGATGATGCCTGCCCACATTGGTGAGGGCAGATGTTCTTTACTCAGTGTACTGATTAAAACGCTAAGTTTTCTGGAAACATCCACATGGATATACTCAGACACAATGCTTTACCAGCTACGTAGGCATCTCTTAGCCCAGTCAAGTTAACACATAAAATTTACCATCACAAATGTTTTAAATAGAAGGAGGTGATGCAGGTGGCAGGACAGAAGGGATCTCAGCAAATGTCAAGTGGAGCCAGTCTTGGCCAATAAAGTATGTGACTAAAATATAAATTTTAGCATCAGTAAGCTTCTGAGAGGAGAGACAAAGCAAGCAGGACAACACTTAAGAAGGACCAGGGGAATTATATAATAGATAGAGGATACAATCAGCTTAGTTATTCCAGAATATAGTGGCTAGTTTTCTAGAAGACATTGTATAAAACTGGCCCAAAGCTTCAGATAATGGCAAAGGTAAGAGCATGCATCAAATGGAGAAAATGCCAAATCCTTAAGATAAAAAAGAAGGATGTGCCTTGTCTTGTGCCTCCTACCTACCTCATCTCCCAGGAACTCAGACTCCTCTAATTTCTTCTCATTTCATCTCCAGTGCTGTCCTTAATCCAGTCTATTCTTCACTCTCCTCATGCCCTTCGTAAAAGTTACTAATTTGCAGCCTTCAGCCATACAAACTGCCCTGTTGTTTTCCTCCTAGCTTTTAATTCTCCTATTGTGAAGCCTGCAGACACCATAGACCACTATTTATTTTGTATCCTTACCCATAACATCTTGGCTCCAAATTTAGGTCCCTAAGCTACCTAAATTGTTCCGCTAACCAAGTTAAATCCCAGAGCTTAGAGCAGTTACAGGAAAGGTTTCCTACATCTCATCCTGGTGCTGTAATTGAAATTAAAGTAAATGATTCACACAGTGCACATTAATGTTGGCACGGCTCCTTCTGCCTTCTTCCCAAATGACATTATGAGTTATGCCAAACTAAACTCATTTCCATTTTTGATATGGTTAACGAGTGGTAGAGGAGGGGAATGCCATTGACAGAGTATAACTTGATTTCAGGCAGGCATTTAGGGAGAACAATGACTCTCAGACTTTTCTTTTGGACATGGCAGATAAATGTTAACTGGGTGATACAAGGATCTTTAAATAAAAATTGCCAGGACTCGATTAGCTGATTGATAAGAATCAGAAAGAACAATTCTGTTTTTAGTTGTTTTTCTCAACATTTCCTCTTTGACCAGATTTGATCAATAGTATAACCAACAGGATGACGGAAGTTTACATCTACATATTCACACTAAGGAAGATTTTCTGTCCTTTAATTTTTAAAGAACAGAAGAACCTTGGATAAAGAGCTAATATCAGGTAAAAGAACTACATTTTGAAAGAATCTTAGTGAAAACATTTTCAACAATCATAAATAAATGAAGATTTACGTGCGTCATGACTCAATAGAAGAAAGGCTATATGCCACCATTAAAGCATGTTTTTGAAGATTAATGCCATGGCATTTTTTAAAAGGAAAATAAAACCGTCTATACATAGTGTGTGTGTGTGTGTGTGTGTGTGTGTGTGTGTGTGTGTAGGGGAAAAGAGACTAGATGGAAGCATATCATTTCAAATGTTATCTCCAAGTGATGGAATTAGGTTATTTTTTTCCTTTTACTTTCAAATATTTTTCTAAAATTTAGGCAATAAACAGTATTACCTCTCCAATAATAATTTTTTAAAAAGATACAAGTTATAGATAAATTAAAAACCTGATCAAAACCAGCTAGTAAAATTGAGCAAGAATGAACATAAAGCCCTGCATTTTTGTTCCAACACCAATGTCTTGTGCGTGGAAGAGAGGACACCCTTCACCTCAAAAAGATCTGGGACTTTAGCTAGCCCTAGGCACAAAAGAAACCAACACAGAGACATAATAGTTAAAAGGACTAAGAGAGACTTGGTCCTACAGCTAAAAGCCTTTAAAAGAATTCCAATGTCTGTTTGCTTCTCTCATAGGATACCAATCCCTTACCCGTAACAGAACCACACTGTTCCTTCCTGCCATCTAGGATTTTCTCCTTGCACCAGCTGCTTTAGATTCCACCCAGGCTGGTGCCACAAACCTGTCCCCATCATATAACCCACCTGGACATGGTGTCCCACTCACCCACTTTGGTGCTCATTTTCTAGTTCCAATCCAACTGGAACCGCAGTAGTGATTGGTGCTGTGCCCAAAAACAATGGGCCCCCAATGTGTTCATGAATGCATGCCACAGCTTATTTTCCTGAGGTCACAAAGTGAGAGTGAGTTATTCTAAACTTAGAACCTAGGAAATCAGAACTAATGCCCTGTACTGGTAACATTCACCACCATTTTATTAAAGTGCCCAATCTCTCATTTGGCGTTAAAGGTGGCAACTCTCTGCAAAGCACAGCCTTTTTGTATTTGTCACAAGATTTTCACATGTCCATTTCTTTCTTTATATCATTATTCATTGGTAAAACTTCATGATTTTCCCCCAAGTAAGGAGAATCACCGAAAGTATGGTAGCATGTTGAAAATAACATATAGGTTAACAGTTGAAAAAAATTGTCCTTTTTGTAAAAAGAGAGCAGTCATAATATTGAATCTTTACTGTTTAATGAGATATTAAATTACATATAATCAAGGGAAAAGCTATTATTTTAAGTGACTTAAAGGCTCCAATAGGAGGGGTGAAATACAGGATTCTCTAAGGATATTTCTACAGCCTGCCTACTCAGTATCCTTATTTCAATATTTCTTCTTTGCTCGTAACTAGAAGAGACACTGCAGAAGTCAGACAAATGTCGAGGTGCCTTCTCTATTTCCCTTCTAGGGTCATATGCAGGTGATTCACTGAGGGTCAGCTATAATTAGGATTTTATTTTTTTAAGACACCTCACCTAAATTCTCTGCAGGTGGACTTAAATGCCAGGAGATGACATGGCTTTCAGAATGCTGGTCCACAGCAGATCCTTGGACCTTGTAAGAACGGATAACAGGAGTGTCTTAAACAGTCTGTTTTAGTTTTCTTTTATTAATATATCACAGTTCACTGAACACATCATATACAGGATAGTATTTTAGTCAAGAGCAGAATGTTTAGGACAGAGAATTGAGAAGAACTTCTACCATATAATGACATTGAACCAGTAATCAACTGGGCCCTCCTTCTAACTCACCTAAATGATGTTTTCTGTTTTGGAAGTGAATGTGGTACAGTAAAGATAAGAGAGCATCTATCTAGAGAGAATATTTTTCTAGAATACAGATTGGAGAATTCTTTCCCTTTAGATATGAAGTTTTGAAATGCACTCTGCCAACCTCAAGAACACCATTGAAAGAGTAGTTTCAGCCATAATTTTGCTTTGTTCAAGTATGTATCCACCTCATAAACTCTGAGGTTCCTGTGTTCAACTGTGTTCTAGCAAAGGACTACCATGGTGCATCAATTAGCACATTGACTGGGTGTTAACTAGTAAATCTTCCGGAACTAGAAACACCAGGGGCAAAAGAATTATCCTGGTACATCTGACAAGAAATTTACAAACAAACAAATTGTTGACTGGAAGTGCTATGTTTAAGTTATCCCAGAGAGTTAAGGTTGAGTCCTACTATGCTAGGGCCAGTTCACATTTTTTTTTTTATATGACTCTATTCAGCAAAAATGACTATTTTTCTTCTAATCCAACCAACCCGATGGTCCTGGGTAAAAAAAGGAAAAAAAAATGTGGTCTGGTAAATTATTTGTACCTGTTTGTGAGACTGCCAAGGTGTGTTGTATTATTTATTACAATGTATAAATATTTATTAAGTGTACAGCATACCTTTTCTCCAAAGAGGGAAAAGCATCAACAACAAACACACAAAACTCTAAACTCTTTTCTGAACACTACCAAGATGAAAATTCCAACCAGATTACAGCTTAAAGATGCAGAGCACTGATTTGAATGTCGCACACTTCAGACAAGCTCCCCTTTCGGCTCTATCCAGGGCGACACTCATTTTATTTCTGGTGCCAGGTGTGGTCAGCACAGCATGTCTGTATATGACCCAAGGGAAACTTCCAGGGAACTCTGAACGGGAGGATATTTATGAATTTACAAATCACAAGTTTTTCAGAAATCCAGTTCTTTGTATCCTTTGTTGTAATGATAGAAATGACAAGTAACACATGATACATTTTGGTTATGAAGTCACCTTAAAATGCTTACTTCAAGATGCTCTTGAAACAACATCACACTTATTAAATCCCTGTGAAAGAATTCTAATAATTTTGGTTGACAAATTAAAAATTGAAACATACAAATAATTTCCCTCAAGTCATTTCTTGTCATGTAGTTGTTCATGATTATATTTTACTTCTCATGAGTTCTGGAATATTATCTCAACATCAGGGTAAAGCTTTTCTTTTTAAAATTCCTGTATCTGTGAACTCTTTTTATTCAGTTCCTTGTTAGAGCTCTGATATCCTTCTTTAAGAATGGGTCCAACAGGCATAGACACACAAAGACACACACAACACGCACAGACACACACTCTTCTAACACTTTGAGTTTCAAGGATGTTACACATACTACACTAATAAGGACAATATTGTCTCTAATGCCAAGCTCGATAAAAATTCAGGAGTAGAATATGTAAATTAAATACAGGGTGGTGTCTACAAAATTAGATAAAACTAGAAAATAACATCCTAACCAAAGCTAGACTGAAGCTCCATGAGGGTATGACCATTGCCTGTTTATTTCGATGCTGTGCCTCTGCTGCCTGGCACCGCAGCTGACACACGCATAGTTGAAGAATAAGTGAATGGGTGAGTAAACAAACAAATACATCAATGTAGAAGTAAATGCTTGCTTTGCTAAAAAATATTGGTAACTTGGAAAATCTTTCTGATACTAAACTACAAAGAAAAGATTCCAAATCTGCATGTGCTTCAAAATTTCACAGTGACTTAGTTTTTTTTACTGAAGCAACTCTACTCCAGTTGTTATAGGACAAGTGGAAAACACAGCATGCAAGAAGTAATGATAATTCAAACCTAACAAATAAATATTAAGACTGTCTTGATATCTCCCTCCAGATTTACTTCTGCACATCTCTGAAAATTTAGAAAAATCAGTGATTTTTATAATTTATTTTGTCCATGTAAAATATATTATCGGCAACTTCTCACATTTAGAAATTTATCATCTACAACATCATTTTTAATGGTGGCATGTCATTGAATTTATGTCATTATCTTAATTTTTAAATTAGCTTTAAATCAGCCTTTTATTTTTTACTATTATTTCTAACAGTTATTCATCCTTTGGCAAATATACTAGTGGGAGAATCATTCCACCTCCACATTTAACCATGAGTTAGGGTAGATAAAAAAAGTAAACCCTAGCTCCTTTGCCTTCCTTGGAGAAGCAAAGCATTGCTCGCATCTGTTGCTCTGACTCGGAAATCTCACGTAATTCTTGAGCTTAAAAGTAGCTGGAGAGGAGGCTGTGATCTTGATTTTTCCTAAACTCTCTGTAAAAGAGAAAAACGTCATTTGTTTTAGTTTAATAAAATAGAAAATGGCTATAAAATGTAATGTATAAATATATATCATTGACTAAAGTTTTAATTGTCTTCTCTTAAAATATTTACTCAATGGTTACAAAGTAAAATGTATTCTTCAATAACAGTCTCCTTGGGAGTACATGAAACAGCATGTTATAAGATACATTTTATATGTGCATAACTATCTTTGTGAAGAAAATCCTCCTTTTAAGTTGTGATGTTATTAACTGCAATAATTATAACAAAAATAACATTATGTATATGTTATGTTTTGTGTAAAATCTATAATTATAACCAAAGGGGGAAAAAATCTTTACATTAAGTTAAAATGCAGTAAACCAATTTGATTTTGCACAGATTAATTCTCTTGCTCTTTTTACAGTGACTTTTTTTTTCATAATACAAAGTATCATTTTAATCATAACAGCTATCTTGCAAATAAATATTTTGCAAAAAATAAAGTAAATACAGTGAATTCCAAATTGATTACAAAGCTTATTTAACTCAAAATAGTCTTGCAAACAGTCATTCACCCTTTGGTCCTGGAAAAGTAATGATTTATGCCAAGCACAAGGCAGAAAATATACTTAATTTATTCATTGCACAACCTATACACCACCTCAGGGTGGGGTGGGGGAGAAGGCTGGAAAAACATGGTGAGCTAATAAATTATTTCTCCTTGTTTGGAAGCCTGTCACTATGGTATACTGCTCGTAAAGCTTACAAATGATTCTTATTCTGGAGATGCTGATAAAAAAATGAAAAAAACAGGAAAACATTGGGCTGTATGATTAACCTCTGCTTATTTTTTTTTACAATATTTCAATAGGAAAATGGATAATTAATTAGGTTTTCACCAGAAAATTGTAGACAATGAATGAACATAATCTAAAATTTCCATGATTTTTTTTGTTTTCCTCATATGTGAAAATTTATTTTCCTGATTTCTGGACTCTCTTCATGCAAGTATTCTCTGCAAATGTCAGCATTTGAATAAACTTCCCAGATCCTACTCCTAGACAGACGTCTACACGGTTGACATAATCCAGATAATTCATGCAAAAATACGCAAATAAAATAAACCTCTTTTTATTTCCTTTGTAACACCCTTATTTCTTTTTCCTTGACCTGAATTACCCTCACATTAGCTCTCTGTAGAGCACCAATTCAAAAATAAATATTGACCCAACACTTTATTTTGTGTTGTGTAGACTTGGCAACGTACAGCCAATAAAAGCTACATTAGAGCATCTGAACACACAATTTAACCCTGAAAATTTGCATTTATAATTGATGGTTATGTTTAGCTGATTAACAGTATAGAGAAACTCTGAAGATTACTAGTGAATTCCACTTATTTTGTAAAATAAACCCTAAGTAAGACACTGGTTGAATTTCAATCTATCCACGATAAGCTGGGTTATAAGGAATTTCATGTATAGGCTCCAAAATTAATTTTTCTAAAACGAGATAAACACCAAGAGACAAAAAGTTAAAGAAATAAACTCAGTAAATATAATGACGTAGTGAAAAGAGTATTTGGTCATATATAAATAGCTCAGATGCTGTTGCTGAATATCTTGAAGCGTTCTAAGTAATCATCTAACATTACATATATTTAAGTTAAAGAAAAATAAAACGGACCTAAGAATGTTGATGATGATGAATGAATCTCAAAACGTTAAAATTCAAATAATTTAAGATTAAGGAAAACAAAAGGGCAACATGAGGAAATATTTTCCTTGAAATTTTGTGTCATCCTATGTTTTTTAAAATAAACTCTCCCTCATACAAGACTGCTTGTAATAAGATTTAGCCAAATATAATAATCAATAATTTTATATTTATTATTTTTATTTGATTTTAATTTTTGATAAGAACAAAAATTTAAAATCAGTTTTCTTCATGGTTACTGAAAGCTTCAAATTTCATCATTGAAGTAATAATGGGTAGGGAAAATAAAACACTCCAACATTTCCCTTAATTGAAGAACTATGTCCTTTGATCAAAAATGATGACTGGAACTTTTGTTGTTGTTGATAACTTGGTGAATTATTCCAGATTTTGAGGGAAGAAATGAGAAAAATATCTACTTACAGAGAAAGCAGTTAGATGTTGAGAAATGGGTGTCGATCACAATCACATCGCTGAGGGCTTGTCTAGACCTCCTGCAAGCCACATCTAATGTTTTTCATTTATTCAGAGTACATTTATTGAGCTTATCATAAGTACCAATCCTGTGTAGAGTGTTATGGATGTTACCAAAATGACTATGAATTTTATTTTTTGATAGCTCTCCTTTTTTCCAGAAAGAATTTTAGATGGTATAAAGACATATAAAACACAGCCATTATGGAACATTTTAAAGAGGTTCTTAAAGAAATTAAAAATAATCCCTCTTCTGGGTATATACCCAAAAGAAATGAAATCACCACATAGTAAAAATAGCTGCACCCTTGTGTTCATTGCAGCATTACTCACAATAGCCAAGATATAGAATTAATCCTAATTGTCTGTCATCAGACAAATGGATAAAGAAACTCTGATATGGAATATTATTCAGCCTTAAACAGGGAGATCCTGAAATTTGCCACAACATGGATGAAACTGGAGGACAGTTGGCTAGGTGAAATAAGCCAGACACAGAAAGAAAAATACTGCATGATCTCACTGATATGTAGAATCTCAAAAAAAAAAAAAAATCAAATATTCATAGATAGTAAAACAGTAATTACAAGGGAGAGGATCTGAAGATGTACATCAGAAAATACATAGTAGCATATATATAGGATGAACAAGCCTAAAGTTCTGACATAAAACATGAGGACCGTGTTTAATAAAAATGTACTGTATTCAGGATTTTTGCTGAATGAGTAGATTATAGCTGCTCTTGCCACAGGGCAAGAAATGGGTATTGTGTGGGATGGACATATTTATTAATTTGCTTCATTACAGTAATCATTTTACCATATATATATGCATCACAAAACATTATGCTGTGTACCTTATATGCACATAATAACATTTATTAAAACAAACAAAACCAAAAAAGTTGCTTGAAATATAATTTTTCACATCTTTTCCTCAACCTCATTTATATAAAACTCCAACCTTTTTTTTAAAAACCCGAGGGTTGGAATTCTTGGCCCTGAGCTGCCAGAAAGATTGGTGTCCCCACAGACGTGGCTAGTGGGTTCTGATGCTCTTAAAGGGGCAGTGGCCACTGCTGGGGGAGGCTGGGCCCAGCTGTAACAGTGGTGGCGGATGAATCTGCCTGCTCTACCAGCCTTCACAGATCACTGAGGTGATGCTTAACCAATAGCAGTCTACCTTGGTCAACCACACTACATGCTGAGTGGTTAGACTTTCAGGGAATTTACTTCTTGATACTCTCCACAACACCTACACCAGTAGACAACCAAGAGCTCTTACTGACTCAAAGTGACCTAATTTAAATTTAATAATGGTGGAGTTAATAGAATGTAATGCTAATAGCCAGCAAAAATCACATATATTATTTTATTATTATTATTATCATCATTGGTTGGTGCTTTTGTTTCTTTCTTCTTGCAAAACAAAGTAAACATAATTGGCATGAAAGAGAGCGATAAATTAAACATTTGAATGTGTCCATGTTATAACCGGCCTTTTTGAAAATATAAACTCTTCTCGCAAAGAGCATGTCTCTGACTCATATTAAAAAATATTTTTTGCTTTAGTATAATTGAACATCAGGGAAGTGGAGGAATAACATATCGCATGTAATGATTACGTGGCATTTCACAATTAATAAAAAGTTGTGGAGAGCAGGTAAAATGGCCTCAGGATGTCTTGAATATATTTACTTATTTTAACAGCCTGAGCTAAAGCAAACAGAGACATTTCTCCATGGTGAACTACACTGACCCCTCAGTAGGATCAGAAGATTTCAGAAACATTTTAAATAAGTATTTAGATATATGCACATGCACATATATGGGAATCACTTCTAAAATGACTTCCAGAAAAAAAACAAGCATGGATTTTCTATAACCTTTTAGATATATCCACAGGTCTTCCTCGCTTGTGTTGACTCTGCTCTAAGTTTCTTCTGACATATTTTCAATATTATGTTTCACCTCCATTCATTTGTCTCACCCTTATATTCATACATGTGCCTTAGTTACTGCTAAGAACATGTCACTATTTACACAATGAGGCATTTCTTCTTCCTGTTTTCCTGTTTTCTCAGTGTGCACTAATGATACATTTCTTTTGTCTAAAACGAAATCACAATAAAGGACTGAAGATGATTGAAATGGATTCTGTGATATTGTACGTTCCTAATCTCTGCCCAGTACAAGTCCCCGTCTTTCTCCCCCTTTCCCAGGCCTAGCATATTTGTCAGTTTCTTAACTTGGGATTGTGTGCCTACAGGGCAGATGTGATGTACTGTTCCGTCATCCTGCATGGCTCAGCGCATGGTGTTGGTGCTTAGAGAAATGTGAAACATAATACCAACAATAACTGCATGCAGTGCATTCAGGGAATGTTCATTAAATAACAGTTATGGAGTAGCCAGATTTGTGTCTTCCCAAGAAAACAGACAAGTGTATGTGTGTGCATGTGTGTCTGCACACATGTGGACATAAACTCAAATACACCCAAACACATACATTGACTTAAAGCAAATGCATAAACCTTTCCTCCTTTGTTTCTCTGTGCTTTTTTTACTGTCATTCTAAACATAAAATCTCTAATCACTCCTTACATATTATCAACACGCTGCATGTTTCAGTTGTGTGTTTAGTTTTCTGTAGCCAGTACTGAAAAATGGTTTAGGATATCATCTCTGAATAGACGTAGCTTCAACAACATTAGTAAAAATAATTTGATCTTGATATTTTATTTTTGGTTAATTTGCTTAACCAGATTTAATTAATGTAAAAATAAGCATATTATCATATAAATCACTTATTAGTCAACAATAGTGAACTATAAAATGTTTCATGACATTTCACTTTTTTCTTATACAATTCCTAATGTGTATCATATAAGGAAAACACAAACATAGGTCTTTACGTGGCTCTTTAAAACTATTTATGGATAGTAAAAACGAGATCATAATCCAGCAGTGTTAGCTGGCAAATTACTTGATTGAATAAAATACAGCTAGTTTATAAAACCTGGAATACATTGATCAGGCCTTGTATGACTTTGGAAGGAAAACCGTGCAAATAGCATTGCCCAGTTTCTTTATAGAACTAGTGCTTTAAAAATGATCTGAGATAGATATTTTTGAGATTTCTTTCTGTCTCTATAACAGTGGAAAGAAATTTGGGGCATTTTTGTTGTTGTTGTTGTTGTTTTTATCCCTAAAAAGCAGCCCTGCCCTACTTCTACCTGAACATTACTCTTCACATTTTATTATCACGTTCAGAACAAAGGCTGCTGTACATGAAGTTTCAATTGTGCTAAAGAAAATCCATCTGATGCTGTATGGTTCTGTACTAAACAAACCCTAATTTGGTCTGAAAAGAAAATTAACTCCAAGCAAGAATTCAGAAAGAAACGTAAGAAGCTAGGCTCTCTTTTGAGTCCTCAAGGGAAAAAAAATGTAGGACTTGTAGAATATTACAAAGCTTTAGGGTACAAAATTTGGTTCTATCTTTATAAAAATGTTTCATGAGGACTTACTATGTAGAAGACATGATTCTCAACATTGTACGTGAAAGGTTTCACTTAATTATCACAACAGTCTTACAACGTAGATGTTATGTTTCCCAGTGTTACAATGGATGAAAGGGTTTAAGGCTCAGAGAAGTTATACCTTTTTCCTAACACGGTGACTAAGTGGTGTGTTAGACTCAGGCAAGTGAAAATTCACCTACATGTAACCCTTTCAACTAACCTATATTTACTTAACAATTTAATCAATAGGAGGGACTTAATATTTATAAATATTGTAGGCAAAATAAGATTTCAAAATCCTAAATGAATATTGGATATGTAGGGCCAAGATATATAGCCTCTTTCTCTTTTGCAGTAGAATGCTGGTTAATGAATCTGGGATAGGGTAAGGTAAGAAATTTTAAATCCCTTCCTTTAGCTTTTTTTTGCAGCTTTGGTAGAATAGTTTGAAATAGCTGACTAAATTAGAAGAATATTAGATCAATTGGTTGATAGACCTGTTTTCCATTAATATAGATAATTATGAATTTATGCAAAAAAGATACAGTTTATAATACTATGTTTCACTTTCTCTTATACTAACCACAACTTTAGTTTTATTCTGTTTTTGTTTTCTTTCCTTTATAGCTCATAGCCAGCAAGCATTCTGCTTCACTTTCCTTTTTGTCACTTTGGTGGATGACAAAACAACAATTGCAATTAGAAAGATATTATGACTCCACTATGGGATAGTAGCATCCAGCACAGACCACCTCTGGGCTCTCGGTGGCAGCTTCTCTTCAGAAAGTCATTCTTCCTTCTACCAATGCAGGAATTGTTGCACTTCCCTAATGGAGGACCCTGAGTTGTGGAAATGATGTTAGTTCCACCATAGTTTGAGCACATGAGAGGAAAAAGCAGGTGAAATATAATCTAAAATAGTTTGCAAAACAATTAACTCTGCCAAAATATGACTTGCTTCTCAGAATTTAAAACAGCTCCATCCATATTTATCATCCAAGCTTTTCCTTAGACTTTTCCTATATCCTTATTTGAATTGCTGTATTTTAAGTCAGAAAGACTAATCATAAATGCATCAAATTCATGTAAGAGTAACTTCAAAGGCGCAAAATAATCAGATGAATAGGATCATACGAAACCAGGACATAACACAAAATGAAAACATGTCATATGAATGAGGAGAGGGTTGCAACTTAAGTGTCAGATTTGTTTCGTTTGACATTTGAAGAGCCAGTCCTTGTTGGTCAAGGCTCACTTTCATTTCTTTGGCCTCAATCTTAGACTTATAGAAAGTTCATGGCCTGCAAGTTAGTTTGAAACTTGGAGATCATTTTTATACCAAGGGAAAACTACATAATGAAGAGAAATTGGGTTCTGTGGATAAAGCATACGCCGTTATTGTAACTGAAGGTTAATATTAACATTAGTGACACACATTTGTGTCTCAGGAATGGGAACAGGGATCAAATGGAGCAAGAGAGAAATGGAGACTCTCCAACTTCAGAGATAAATCTAGACAAACTTTTGAAATATTTGTTTTGTCTTGGGTACGCTTCCTCCCTCTTATTCTGTGCCTCGGGGGCTCACTCTCTCAATACTTCCCACAAGTGCACTTCTCTTCAGAGTAAGCCACCATCTAAGAGTTCATTTACTACCTATCAAAATGTGCCAAGCCCTAAACTTACCAAATAACACCAATGCTAATGTTTGAAACCATACTGATAGCAATGAGAAATACTGACTAAGCAGTTTCTATGCATCACTCATTCCTCCAAAGGCTGCATAACTATTTGGCCTTGTATTTCTTAACGCTACCCTATGAGGTAAGGAGTTTTATTGGACCATTTTATGGATAAGGGAACTAAAGTCTTCCTGGAAAAAATGACGGATGATTAAGAAAATAAACAATTAATTAGTTCATACAAAACTTGAAATGGCTGATAATGTTCAGAAATAGCTGGAATGAAAAATACACTTCTTGCAGAAAACTTCTTCCTAATTGATGAATTTTAACTCAAAAAAAAAAACAAATTAGAAAAAATTATATAGTTGTTACAGAAAAATCACTTTAAAAATCAACATTCATTTATGACAAAACCTTGGAGCAACCAGGAATACAAGGGAATATCCTCGACTTAATAAAGAACATCTAACAAAAACCTGAAGCTAGTGTCACAATTAATGGTAAGAAACCAGACATTTTACCCGCTACCCTTGTGAGCAAAGCAATGAGGTCCCCTGTCACCATTCCTATTCAGTGGTGTCCTAAAAGGCCTAGTTAGCTTAATAACAAAGGGGATGCAAGGAAACACAGGCAGAATAAAAAGGAAGAAATAATATTGTGTTTATTCACAGATGACATAATCATCTATGTAGAAAATTCCAAAGAATGGATTTAAAAAATATATATAAAAGGAAAAAGCCTCTGAGAACTAATAAGGGAGGATAGCGAAGTTGCATGATACAAGGTTAATATACAAAAGTAAATTGTTCTTTGTATGCCATCACCCAACAGTTGGAGTTTGAAATAAAATAAAAGTTCTATATAATAGGCCCCAAAAAAGAAGAGAAAGAAACACATAGGTATACATATAACAAAATAGGTATGAGATCTATATGTGCAAAACTACAAAATTCTAATGGAGGAAATCAAAGATTTAAATAAATGGTGAGATAGTACCTGTTCATGAATCAAAAAAGTCAATATTATGTCAAAAATCAATAATATGATAATATGCCAATTCTTCCCAAATTGATCTATAAATTTAACATTAGCTCAATCAAAATTCCTGAAAGCTATTTTATAGATATCAGCAATCTGATTTAAAGTTGACATAAAAAGGTCAAAGACTTTTAGCCAATATAGTACTGAAAAACAATGAAGATAGAGGACTCGAAATACTCAATTTCAAGATTTACTAAAAAGCTGTAGTTGGCCAGGTGTGGTGGCTCAAGTATGTAATCCTAGCACTCTGGGAGGCTGAGGCAGGCAGATAACTCAAGGTCAGGAGTTCGAAACCAACCTGACCAAGAGTGAGATCCCATTTCTACTAAAGAGAGAAAGAAATTAATTGGCCAACTAAAAAAAAAATATGTATAAAAAAAAATTAGCTGGGCATGGTGGCGCATGCCTACAGTCCCAGTTACTCGGGAGGCTGAGGCAGAAGGATTGCTGGAGCCCAGGAGTGTGAGGTTGCTGTGAGATAGGCTGATGCCACGACACTCTAGCCCGGGCAACACAGTGAGACTCTGTCTCAAAAAAAATAAAATAAAATAAAAAGCTGTAGTCATTAAGA